>BLBF01000063.1:4417289-4441058 GCA_015471245.1 Laticauda colubrina
CTACTGGTTCTCCAGAACTGGTCAGAACCTGCTGAATACCACCTCTGGATTCAGTCATAGGTATGTCTCTGGAGGAAATGGAAGTAAAATGAGGGATTGAGGGCATGTAAAATGACAATTCTGTGTTCGGTAACAGTGTGATACATAGAGTGGGTTTTCAACTATATAGTGGCACAGCAAAAGAAATAAATTCACAACTTCCTCCCTGTGGGTAAGATTTAAAAGGCATCTGATTATGCTTCTAGCAGAGAGATACTTTTATCTAAACCAGACATAAGCAATGTATAGTCCATGGGTTTGATGCTTTTTAAAATACCACAATTAATTAAAATAAATGATGGAAAAGGAAAGAAAAACTTATGTAAACCTTTGCCTAAGTTTAACAGATGTTTTCTGATAAATTTAGATATCTCCTCATTCCCTTCAAAGATGAAATAAAGGAAGTCCTGCCCCTTTCCACTTCAATGACGTACGTGGCATCTCATTTATCATACTTCAGATCTTGGTTTGTGAACATTTTTGATCTAGATTACCTAGGTATAAGAAGTGGAAAAGAGTAAAAAACCCTTTATTTTACTTTGAAAGGAATAGGGAGATGTCTAGATTTGTCACTGGAGACTTTCAAGAAGAGATTGGGCAGCTATTTGTCAGAAATGGTGTAGGGTCTCCCGCTTGGGCGGGAGGGTTGGACTAAATAATCTATAAGGTCCCTTCCAACTCTGATTATCTGTTATTATCTGTTAAGACATCTGTTCAATTTAGGCAAAGGTTTACATGAATCCCTCCACCTTTTCCATCATTTATTTCTCCTAGATTAGATCAAAGGTATATGGAATCTGGTCTGGTTTTTGTCAATGCAATCTAGTTGCCTTTGGGAAGTTCTTACAATAGGTCATCAATACAACTGGTCTTTACCATCTTATTCTCAAATATTGATGTTCCAAGGTATAATATGTGATTTCTAGGGGACTAATTGCACTGTTATTCTTATCCCCAAAGAATTAGTCCAGAATTAACATTGTGAATTAATTAATGATCAATACAGAATGTATTAGCATACTCCATGGTTTAATCATAGTTGACATGATGAAACACTATTATTCAAAAGTGTTCACCTAGCCTGGGACACAAACTTTCTATGCATCCTTTCACAAGAGTCATTTTTTTACTAGCATTGCACCAAAACAGCCTAAACATTAATCTAAATACATTTTGGTGACTTCAGCACATATTTCCACAAAACCAATATGCATGCTATACAGTTGCTAGGCTGTTAGGATAATCCTTGCTGAATTTGAAGCAAGTATTTGAAACACCAAGTAAATAATTCTTTTCATTAGTGTCCAGAATAGAATTTTTAGCTGTGTGAAAATATCACCATTAAATCATTTGACATAGCATTCTATAGTTCTCAGAAATAAATCTGTAAGTATGGTTCTACTGTGCAATTGTGGGCATTGCCCTTGTTGAACCAAGTGCTACGTCTATGAGAAAATGATTTAGCAATTTTTTAAAATTAAAATAGACAGGATTATCAAATATTTATACAAAATTTTAGATGTATGCATATATATGCACACATGTTCAGATATTCACAATGTTACTGACACTCATAAAAAACAGTAACTGCCATCATTTATTGCATCTTAAATCTATATTGCTAGTGTAAAAATAAGCCACACTTAAGCATCATGCAAACCTTAAAGCTGAGGTATCATAGGTGAAGCATTATGTCTTAGAATATATCTGTGGGGAAGATAAAATTTATTGTAAATGCAACTACTCTGTAGAACTGATTGATAACATTATGAAAAACAGTCATGGGAGACCAATAGCTTGATGAACATGAAGGAAAGGAGATTATACTAGAACAGAAGGAAGGAGAAAGGATTATTTGATCCTTTCCCCTTAGGCTGCTTTTCCACTCCAAAATTGCTTTCTCCTCTAGAAGAAAAGAGATGCAAGTCTCAAATATTTATTTCCACTGATAGAAAATTAACTTGGCCAGGCAAAGGGTAGCAATGGCAAAGAAAGGGAAACATTAAATAGTCCTTTGCCATGTCTCATGCTATGAGCTCTAGTGGTTTCTTGTTGCTTTGTTTAATGGAAGAATGGTATCCTATTCAGTGTTACATGTCATTTAAATATTAAAACTTACTTAAAAATTACATTTAAGAACATCAACATTCAACTTTCATTTCTGATATATTTTTCCAGATGTTTTTGGTACCCATTCCATTCCAGACCTACTTGATTTATAATTACTAATTGTGCACAATATTACTCTTTTCTGAATGTTTCTAAAGTAACCTATTCCTTTACCACATCAACCTACATTTGAAGTTGCTTCTGACTGATGGTTTAACAGTCTGTAAAGCACGCATTCACAAGAGTCAATGAGCATCATAGGCTGTAATTGCATTCCCAGGGAGAGCTATCAAATCTCTAGCAGACATTCTAATTGCTCCCTGTTGTGATTTCCTGGTTTAATTAGAAATGAAAAGGGTCTCCTGTAAATTATATAGATTATGAAACTGGAAATATTAATGACTGGAAGCTATTTATTTATTTATTTTAGAGAATTGGTGTTTCCTTCTTGCAAACCACACAATATGCCATGGTCATAATAGTCTCACAGATGAATTTTGCATCAGTGTCAGAAAAGGGAATGGATCTAAGATTAAATCTGATCTTTCAGTGTCTTGCCTTCATGCCTGAAAAAAGATCCTGTGTTCGGAAACTCACAATTATATATTTATCTTTTTATTCCCTTTTCATCACCCCACTTCCAAAGAGCTTTATTCTATTCTTAAAAACCCTTTATCAGTGGGCAAGAGTGAGAGGAAACAAGGTCTAGATGGGAACTCCATTTTTTTAGTGGAGAACTGAATCTGGATATCTCAGGTACCCTAACAACTTTTTAAAGCATTTATCTTATGTAAGGAGGGAAAGGAATAGGCCTGCAATAATTCTATCAATCACTTTTTATTGCAATATGAACTATGATCTTAATTGCTGCAAGAATCCTGTACAATCATCCAAAGGCTCATTAGAAGGATAGTAATCTAACAGCAAAAAAAAAAAAGAGTATGTCAATAGTTCTACAGCCATTATGGATCTACTGAGGAAATCCCAAGCCATCTAAGGCCAGGAAGAGGAAAGTGGACTCATTCAGTCATTGAACCTGAACTCCCACCAGCCTGCTTAATGGTGAGGCATGATAGGAATTGCAATCAAAAAATGTATCCATTTAGTCAGAGGGAAACAAAGCCTGCTCAGCCTTCCAAATGTTCAGCGTCAAGTGAAAAGAAAAATAGAAAATTGATGACACAGAAAAGAATGGCCTAGACATGCTACTTATGCCTGGTGGCATCTTCACTTCAGATGATGCTATCTACATGCATTAAACTTAGCTTTTTGCCAATGAACATGGCCCTGCTGGCAATGAAGATAAGGAATTAAATAGCTGGCAGCAGATTGGGAAGTGCCAGCTTCTAGTATACTAAAAGATGGCAAGAATTCTCACCGCCTTTAATATTTAATCTGTTGTTATGTGTTGTATTTAAATATGACTGAGTGCCCACCTTACTTTAAAACAGAGATGAGAAAGATAGAAAGATGTTTTCCTTGGATAAATAGAAGTGGAGATAAATATTGGACAGTAAACATCCTTTTCTCCCTTCCCTTTCTTTTCTTAAGCCAAAGAAGTCTTCCCTGCCCAGCTTGGTTCCAAGAAGCAACAGTTTCCACCTGTTGTTATCCATCATTTCAATAGATGGTGCTGTGTTCCCATAGATATTGAATGTAACTCATTTCTCTGAAACATTTGTGGAATGCTAGAAGTAAATTTGCGTATTTTTCTCTACTTGGCCTTCATTAAACAAATCCAATTTAACACTAAACATCTATTAAAAACATTTAAAAAAGAACACGGTTCTTTTCAATAAGGACAACCAAAATCTTTCAATATAAGGCAGATTCTACTACAGAAACTTCCAATGGATATAATTATCTTTGTGGAAGAAGACCAGTTTGGCATTTCTTTGGCTGAGGAATACTCTTCCTGGGAAAATGAATTTAGGCTCTTTTAGTGGAATTTCCTAAAGGATACAAAGAAAGGGATTTTGGGCACAAAGTTCAGTTGAGAAAAGAAATAGGAAACCAGGCATCTGATTTGGTTGTTGGAAGTGCACTGCAATTCATATCTGTGAATTCCAATGCCTCTCTAACATATTTCACTTCCTTGTATACCTCCTATACCCATTATATATGATTTGGGTTTTGGTTGCAGAAATAGTAGGAGCTATTCATTTAACTTATTTTTTTTTACATTATTCTCAGTTACATAAACAACTTTATTAACATGAAATAACTTTTGGTTGCCTTGAATACTTATGCTGCACAAATGATCATATGAAACAGCATGCTTTTTTCGCCCCAAAGCACACATTTTTTCCTTAGTTACATTAAGCAAAGATTTTAAGTCTCTTACTTCCTACTAAACTCACATATTCTTTCTACAGCATAATTAGACATTATTCTTCAGAACCATCCTAGAAGAACTGCTGCTGCTTTCAAAATGTCTTTGGGTCTTAAAACCAATGTACTCAGTTGACAATCAAATTTGTATTTTGGTATTTGCCAGGATGGAGATACTATGTCAATCCTTATGGGACTGAAATCAAGGGTAATCAACGTGTCCTCTTTACCAGAAACATATAACAATGCTATGGAGACTCATAGACATGCTCTTTAGTAAGATTTGACCCCAAATACATCTAGCTTGCTTTTATGGGGAGAATTGTGAGAAGAACCACTGGATAATTTCTTTCTGGTAAGAGAGCATCCCCCAACAACAACAACAACAACAAAAAGCCTTTGGAGTTTCAGCAAGAGAAGAACGACACATCTTTTTCTCTGCCCCTTAGCTTGTCCAGATCCAATAGAGCTAACTACAGAACTGTTGCCTTGACTTTGGTGGTCCAGCACCATCATCTTTATCATCAAATTCAAAACCCTCCCTCCGTGCGTACTTTGCTTTCAGCAGCCCTGTTGCTGGCCCCCAACTCCGGCAGCTCCTCCCCCCTCCGGCTCTTCTTACCTGATGATGACATACATGACCAAGAAGTTCCCGAAGAGCCCCACTACACACACGACGGAATAGAGGGCCATGATCACTATGGCTGTGATCATGGAAGGGCTGACCCCAGAGCATGAACTGCCTCCTCGTCCCCCAAGAGTCCCGTTGGGTCCACCGCAAAAAAGCTGGGTGCTGTTGGGCTCGCTCTGGTTCCAGGTCTCCGCTTCCATAGTCGCGGCCGACCTTCACTCCCCTTAACCGCCCGGCGTCTGGCTGGCAAGCGCCTGGAGTCGAACGCAGGATGGAGGCGAGGGACGACTGGGTGCCGGGAGCTGTCCCTGGTGCTGACCACCTAGTTCGGTGCGAAGTCGCGTTCCTGGGCGAGGCGACCACCCAAGGCCAGGAGTCCCATCCAGAGCTCTCTTTAGCCAGTTTCCGAAGGAGGACGAGATCCCTGCAGTTGCCTGACGCGGCTGAGAGAGAAGCGAAGGACCCGTCGCACCTTGAAGCTGAAGCCTTGGGGAAACGTTGCCTCCTTCTGCGGTTTCCACTGCATCCCCCCCATCGAGCGCCGAGGGAGAAGGAG
This sequence comes from Laticauda colubrina, assembly GCA_015471245.1. Lineage (NCBI taxonomy): Eukaryota > Metazoa > Chordata > Lepidosauria > Squamata > Elapidae > Laticauda > Laticauda colubrina. Next base: position 4,422,956 of record BLBF01000063.1, read on the forward strand.
GTGGAGGGAGGGGAGAACGGAGACAGAAAGAAAAAAAAAAGTGTGGAAAGAAAGTCTTTGCAGGGATAAACCCACTGGAGCCTCTGCCCCTTTCAGATGTGCTCGCGCGCGCGCGCACACACACACGTGCGCTCCCACAGCTGGCTCTGATACACGCGCACACGTGCTCAAGTTGACCGGGATAAGAATGAAAAGGAGGAGCCTCTTTGGAGGAGGAGGGTGGTTATGGGACGAAACTCTTTTTCGCCCGATCTACTCCGCCCCAGCGTCAGATCTTGGCCAGCAGGTGAGCAACAACTCTCATCAGCTTTCTCTTTCTCACATTTCAGCCTTTTCTATACAGTTGTTTACTTACTCTCAAGTCAGCCACAAGATGCTGCTGTCTTGGATTTTGCAAAGAACAAAGGAAGTTAGGTCTTTCTCTTCATGTAGTTTTCCTGACATAATGAGATGACAAAACGTTGCCCTGACTACTAACGACCACTGTTCATTTGAACAATAAAAGCAAATGGTGGAGACTTCTCCAGATTGGTAAAGAAGCCTGTTGCATATTAGACACCAAAACTGTCCAGAGTTTCCCTTCCCTGACTTTATCTCTGCCTCTACAGTTAATGCAGCAGAATGAGGATGGTTTGCCATTGCCTTCTTCCAGAATAGAATTGAGTGGATGTTGCCCATCCAAGTGCTATCTGGGTCCATCTCTGCAGCTTCTGAGTGCAAATGGGATCACTGGATGCAGAATCTCAGTGACTTATATAAGCTACATCTGCACAACATGACTAAGAGATACAATTACTAATGTATTGAAGACTTAGTAATTAATTCCATTTGGAAATTCTTTTGCAGGCACATGATGCATATTCATAGCTAATAGAATAAATACACAATTTACCCTGCCAAAATAGTTTTCCACTTATGAAGAACTTTGTTACAACTTCTGCCTGAAAGGAGAAACTAAACTGAACAAAATAATGAGAGGCTAATTATTTTCTTTCAAGTGCAGCTGTATTGTACCAATAGAGAAGCTGTGTTATTAATTAATATCAGAGATTGACATTCCAGTTATTCATAATCCATGATTCTATGGGCTAAAACCATATCTGGGATTTCCAATTTATTCCAATAAAATGATTATATTTGTGACATTCTTCCTTCTTTAACAATTCACAAATATACAGATTATTCTTATGTAAAAGTTGGATGATTGCAGTGCCATACACAAGTCACAATCTGAATCCTGTTTCGCATTTGGGAGCAATGAAAATGATATAATGCCATATTTTGACAACATCAGTGTTATAGCATTGAAAGTGATCTGTTTTTCTCAATGTAAGCCCCCCTTTTCTCTCCTAATTTTTCTCTATCTTCTCTCTCATTCTCTCCTCTCCTTAATAAAGATATTGATGTTTAATTATCATTCATTGATGGTTATTATGTGCCATTGAGTCAATGTCAACTCTTATTAACCACATCAGTAAATTTTGTCAAGGAGAAATATAGCATTAGGTTGAGTTAGTGATTTTCTAGGTAGTAATGGCTATGCTGTAAACTACTAAGAAAATGTCTTGTGCAGAGTTTAATAAAATCAATATCACATGCATATAAACAGCATCCTATTCCATTCCTATTTACTTCAAAGATGTTCACAAATAAAACTTTTGTAGTGATGTCTTTTAAGAGCATTAACAGAGTTATGGGGACAATGAGAGCTAAATGAGATGTAACATAGGAATCTCAATAACAGAAGTTCCTTAAGTTATAAACAATTGTCGGTACCTCAAACCAGTATGGTGCATTTGAGAAAGAGCTGCAGCTTATCAGTTTATCTATACAAAGAGGAGCTTCAGGGAGATTTAACTAAGGAAAAAACACACAGGGAAATAAGTGATCAGCCTAAGTACAACTTCACTGATCTAATTGTTCTCTTCACACTCTTAATAATTTTATTTGAAGGAGGGGGAAACTGCTGAGCAAAGTATATTAAATTGAGAGCAAAGGCAAGGGCAAATTGCACCCATTTTGGGGGGCACAGCTACTTATTTTATTGACAAAAACATTTCCTAAAGAAACCAACAAACAACTCCCTCCCCCTTCTCCAACCAGGTATATTCCTTTAGCATGGATTTGCAAGGTATTTTCTTTGGATACACTATGTGGCTGCAATGAAGAACAAATCAGCCTCATACTCTGAGTTATGTAAGTAGGACGGAATGCTTTAGAAGTTGTGCTTTCTCTCTCCAAATGGCAAGAGTGATCAAGTGAGGCCTAGAGCTACTGCTTTATTATGTCATGCACACTGCAACCATCTGGTTCCCACTGATCTGGCAATATGTTAAAAGGAAAAGCCACAAAGTGTAAAGTGGTACACAAGGCAAAACACAACCTCCTACAGGCCTCCTAATGGAGAGATTCATGGTTTGCTTCATCTCAGTTATGGTTTTCTTGAGATGGCAATCGATACTGGGTATGATCCTTTGAATTTGCTCCAGTACTACTCTTCACAAAGTGTTTTGATGCCTTGAACATGAAATCTGCTTTCATTCTTTGGAACTGAAAAAATAATTTGTTTATGCTTTTTTTCCAGAAGCAGTTGCTGACCTTTATTTAATATGAGACACATATAAGTCACAGAGACTGTTATTTTTTAAAATAAGAAATCATACATCAATTTTTTGTGTACAGGGTGTTTTCTTTAGTCCAAACTGTCACTGTTTTTCATATAACGTATTTTGAGTCTCTGGCATCTCTAATTCATGCAACAGCATCTATGCATCTATTTGCAAAAACAATGCAAACTGGTATAATTTAAGCCCAATTATTTGCAGGCATTAATGCTAAGAGAAATGGCTTCAGGCAGTCAGTCTGTTTCAGACCAACAAGGTTGTTGTTGAAAAATAAGAGGAGGAAGGAGTACTATGTATATTCATTGCCTTGATTTCCTTTGTTACGTTATTTATTTACTACACTTCATGCTGCAAAATTAAGGCAAAATTAAACAATCAAATGAGAACAAAATTAAGGAAAAAAAGGATTGTATAAGAAGTATATAGAAATGTGAAACTGTGGGAGAGAATTGTTCCCTTTTGCCATGGCAAAATTTATCAAGGGAACCTATTTTTTCTTATGTGATTTGATGTAAGAATATAGAACTGCATTACCTCTTGATAGAAAATTGCTTTGGCTGATATGCCTTTTATCATGGTGAATATACTCCAACTAGGAAAGACTTCCTCTTAATGTTTCTTTATAAAAACTATATATATTGAAGACATGCAGGAAGAGGTGATTTGGCAGTGGTGATGCCAACAGTCTTCAGAATGATTTTAAATGATTTTTCCCAGTTTCAACTTTTTAAGTATATAAATTAAGTTAAATGGACAAAACCTTGATGTTTGTGGATGGTGATTATTAGGTTGGCAATCTGAAGTATTACTAGGAAAAAATGACTGATTACTATATAAATGCACTTAGAAGACCAAATTCTAAACTCCACCTAAACTCCATTCATCTATTAATAGATTATTCCATTCTACAGTAATTAATAGCTCTTGTATGTGTCATTAATTCTTTGAAAGGATTGGAAAGAAAACTAAATCCTGAGTTTAGATCCCCATTTACAGATACAGTGAATAGTTTGTGCCCAGCATTTGGCTGTAGAATAAAGGAACAACAGTTGGTAGCTGTTAAATGGGATCTCCCTAAACAGGAACTGCCATTAAATATTAAATGCTGCATAAACTTCATGTCCTGCTTGTATATTCAGCGGCATCTGATTGGTTATTGCTGTTGACAATGGAAAAGGGTGTAGATAGGCTAATCATTGGACAATCTCTTGTTCTGGATTAATTAGGAAGTCAAATTGATACTCTTGGTGTATGTGACAAAACAGAATATTGCTGAAAATCATCTTCTTAATGATAGATGGATGGATGGATGGACAGATAGACGGATTGACAGATAGGATAGATGATGATAGATGTAATGTATTTTAATTCCATTGAAGCATAAGCTATGCCATAGAAAAAGAGGGAGACTGCACTTTTTCAAATTGTTAATGTTAACTCTAGAGGGTTCTTCTTGTTCTGATATACTGAAAATGTATATACAAAACAAATAGAAAGTCAACCCTACAACCTGTATTGTACATTTTCTATATGAAAAGCATTACCTACTCACTTACCCTTTCATTCCTAACAAGTTCATGCCCTTTTAAATGTTCATACCTTCCTTCTCAACTGAAAAACTAGTTGGTATGGCTAGATTTGGGTTACAATACGATACAGTGAACCATAGGATTCTTACAAGGAAAGTCTTTGAGATGACCAAGGATGTCAAGCTGACACAATTGATCCAGAACCTGCTTTCAAACCGGCGGTTCTATGTGAATCTGAATGGTACCCACAGCAGATGGCGGAGACAGAAAAACGGTCTCCCGCAAGGAAGCGTCCTTGCCCCGCTTCTTTTCAACATCTACACGAATGACCAACCAATCCATCCAAGTACAAGGAGCTACCTGTATGCCGATGATCTCTGCATTGCCTCACAGAAGCAATCCTTTGAAGAGGTGGAAAAAGCACTCAGTGATGCTCTGGCAGGTCTAACTCCTTACTATGCCGCAAATCACCTACGTGCAAACCCGGAGAAGACTCAACTTAGCGTCTTCCACCTTAAGAACAGAGATGCTAACCGACAACTGAGGGTCAGATGGTATGGAAAATGGCTTAAACACACCAATAAGCCGATCTATCTAGGTGTCACACTGGATCGTTCCCTTTCTTACAAGGAGCACATTGCCAAGACAAAGGCGAAAGCTGGAGCAAGGAACAGCATATTGAAGAAGCTTGCTAATACAAGATGGGGAACAGATGCCAAAACTATCCGCACCACAGCTCTTGCTCTATGCTTCTCCACTGCCGAATATGCAGCCCCTGTCTGGTGTAGGTCATCCCATGCTGCAAAGATCGACCCAGTCCTGAATGCAGCTTGCAGAGTTATCTCTGGATGTCTGCGTCCAACAAGAGTAGATGACCTTTACTTACTGTGTGGTATTGCTCCACCACACATCAGGCGAGAGGTCTCAGCACAGATGGAGAAAACCAAGCAAGAAGTTAACCCTCGCCACCCACTCTACAATCGTGAACCGGCTAAAAAGAGACTCAAATCCAGACGCAGTTTTCTCCATTCAACCGAATCCCTTGATGACACCGCCCACGGTCGAAGGATTACCCTATGGTCCAACCACCTCCAGTCTGTGACGCATCAGCTCTCCTATGAACCAAGTGAATCACTTCCTCTGGGTTCAAGTGAGGCATGGCCCATCTGGTCATGCCTGAATCGCCTACGGACAGGAACAGGACGATGCAAAGTCCTCATGCAGAAATGGGGCTACAATAGGGATGGAGAAACTGCTTGCGATTGTGGGCAGGATCAGACAATGCAACATCTTTTGGTCTGCCCCCTCCTACCAGAGCCATGCACTGTCAATGACCTGGAGACTTTCAACACCAAAGCCAGATCCTGCACTCTGCACTGGACAGGACTTGTGTAGTGACTCGAGAAGAAGAAGGTTCAAAACAAAGCAAAGCAGGACTTCATCTGTGCATTTTTATTTAGTCTATGAGATTATGGTTCCTATCCAGATTTACAACTTTCTAAAAGACTCAGACTATCCCAGGTAGCTGCACTTCATAGTTCTAGAATATCTCCCATTATATCTGTGAATTTTCCATTTGGGTAAATTTTCCCAAAGTGAATTTTCATAGGGATCAGATCACATTTGTGGAGTTCAAGGCCAGCAGTGATCATTATCACAATTTCAGCATTTCAAGCCACTAATACTATTAGAGGTGTTGGGAGAAAAATCCGTCTGGGTCAGTTCCAAGCTGAGAGAAAGACGCTGGAAACATGGAGGCTGATTGGAAAGATGGTTTATTGATGAAAAGAACCAGATGAGTTTGAGGTCCTGGGCAGCTGACCATATGGAGTTATGAGTGAGGGTTATTTATACCTTCTCTTGGGCTTTGAACTTGAGCTTCCTCAAGTTCAATACCTGTGCAAGAACATGTATTCTATTGGCTGCTGTAGGGGTCATAGCTTACTTTGTAGGTTGTTTGAACTCAGGCTTGGTTGAAGTTTGCTGGGTGATGATGTAATGAAGAGGCTTGCTGGGTGTTGGGCAATTCCTATTGTATCTTAATGACTTTGTCCTGGTTTGGAACTTATTGTTAATTGCAAAGTCCATCATAGACAATGTTCCTCCAGGCCTTCCTGCCCTCTGCCATCTTCTGGAGCCATTTAAGCTCACACCCACTGCTTCAGTGACTCCATCTAACCACCTCATTCTCTGTCACCCCCTTCTTCTATTGCCCTCAGTCTTTCCCAGCATTAGGCTTTTATCCATGAGTCCTTCTCATTAGATGGCCAAAGTATTTGAGGTTCATCTTCAGGATCTGGCCTTCTAAAGAACAGTCAGGGTTGATCTCCTCTAGGACAGATCAGTTTGATCGTCTTGCAGTCCAAGGGACTCGCAGGAATCTTCTCCAGAACCGTAGTTCAGAGGCCTCAATTCTTTGGAGCTCAGCCTTTCTTATGGAGCAACTTTCACAGCCATACGTTGCAACTGGAAAGACCACCGCCTTGACTATATGCACTTTTGTTGGCAGGGTGATGCTTTTTAGTATGCTGTCTAGATTTACCATAGCTTTCCTCTCCAGGAGCAAGCATCTTTTAATTTCTTGGCTGTAGTCCCCATCTGCGGTGATCTTAGAGCTCAGGAAAATAAAATCTGTCACTACCTCAATTTCTTCCCCATCTATTTGGATCTTGAATGAGGACTAATCCCATCATCCTGGAGTTGAAGGTCTTTTGTCTTTTTGATAGGCTGGCCCATTTCTGCTGGGGCTAGTAAGAAAGGTGGAGGCTGCTTTCCAAAGCATGTTTCTCCTTTAGGGGAAATATAATATTCTGCCTTTTTAATATTTCCTAGAATATTTCATTCTTCTAGGAGAGGGGTGGATGCTAACTTTCTACAGAGGTACTATGCCTCTAAATCCAGTTGCAAAGTATTGCTAGTAAATGTATTCTGATTGTGACTTTTTCAAAAGCAATCTTAGGAGAATTTTAAAGAAATGCTATTGGGACCCTTATTATGTCTTGCCTTTTTTCATTATAGATCTGTTTTTATTACCTAACCTTTATATAACAAACATATTTAATCACTTAAAAAGGCCATTAACTAGCAAGTCTTAGCATGCTGTAAACTAGAAAAGATAAATGAGTATAAAAATGAGAATGTACTAAGAAAGCAAACAACATTTACCAGTAAATGTGTTTGGAAATCTGCTTTGGACTAGTTTCATTACAAACCTGGGAGCATATCTGGCAAGTCTTTCTTGCCATGGAGAAAAATTAGGAAGTTGCCAGGAAAAAGGCTGCTAAAATTTCATTTAGTAGATACTGTTTATTCAAAACTACTCTTTACGTAAGTCACAATCAGTGGCAGCTTTACCTTTTCAAATCCTTTTCAGTTCCCCTTCAGGAAGTCCTGCAATCCCATTTCTTCCTCAGGGAGTGATTTGTTTTGCAGAAAATCCAAAATCATAAAGAGGTTTATAATCTTTTGGCATAAAAATTCAATTCCCAGAGTGAAAATTTTGAGGAATGTTTTGCCGAGAAATACATGTGTGGTTCACCATTGCTGGCAGCATTGCCAAATCATTCTGGCATTTCATCTGATAAGAATGGTTCAGTGCTGTATCCAGCAGCCTTAGCTATCATCATCCCAAGTGAGCCAGAACCACAAGATATAAAACAAATGTTCAGACATATTTATAAAAGATTTAAACTATAGATTACATGCACACACATGCATGTATAGAAACACACACACACACATGGTTCCAATATAAACTAAGATGTTGGATCATTTTCCAGGATGGTGAAACAGATGGACCCCACCAATCTGTGATTAAAAGGATAAGTAATAGATAATTTCTGCAAAGTCATAAACCAAGTCCGTGCTTCTATTTCTTCTGCCCTCAGGGATGGTAAACATTCGGGCCATCAAGTGAGCATGCTTGGATGGAGGGCTGATACCAAAAAGTGCTTTAGATCAGTATTTCTCAACCTTGGCAACTTTAAGTGGGGTGGGCTTCAACTCTCAGGATTCCCAGACAGCATGCACTTCACTTCTCTTCACAGTGTTAACCACAGTCCTTGGTATAACCTTTCTTCCCTATGGTTGCTAGAGATTCCCATACTGGACACTGGAGGATTCTCTGGAGCTACGGTCCATCAGGGAGAAATTAAAAAACTAGTCTTTCATGTTTCAAAATGAGTGGGTTAGCCAAGCATTGCAAGGATGAATCAGTAATCCTTGTGTTTTGTGGAGTCTATCCTTAAGCAATAAGGGATGTGGTGGCTCAGTGGCTGAGATGCTGAAGTTGTGGATCAGAAAGGTCAGCAGTTCAGTGGTTTGAATCCCTAGCACGCATAATGGGATGAGCTCTTGTTACTTGTCCCAGCTTCTGCCAACCTAGCAGTTCAAATGCGTGTAAAAATGCAAGTAGAAAAATAGGGATCACTTTGGTGGGAAGGGAACAGTGTTCCATGCACCTTCAGCATTTAGTCATGCTGGCCACATGACCACGGAGACGTCTTCGGACAGTACTGGCTCTTTGTCTTTGTAACGGAGATGAGCACTGCCCCCGAGAGCTGGAAATGATCAACATTTACATATGAGGGGAACCTTTACCTTTAACCTGAAGCAAAATCGGCAGCACAGAATTATGGGCATGTAAAAATTCCATTTGTCTATGAAAGTATGTAAAACAATAGTTCTGAGCTAAATGTGTATTATCAAGACTCACTTGTCTCACTTGATTTCTTTTTTTTTTTAAAGAAATTTGATTTCTTTTTTTATTTTGTTAAAGTACAGTATGCTTTGCTTTTTATTCTAATGGATTAATAGAATCCGCTAAAAATTGTTTTACCACTTTGAATAAAGGCCAAATGATTCTAGTTAAAGAGATTCAACCTTCTGTCTTGCCCATTTGGTTGAAAACACTAGCAGTAATGAAAAACAATGAAAGTGCTTATCAGTGCCTGGAACATTTTAGAAGAGCATTCAGTAAAGGTTTACTTGCACATATGTTTCTCTCTCTCTCTCTCTCTGTATATATATATATATATATGTGTGTATGTGTGTGTACATTTTATCTTAAAAGTTGTCCACTGCTTCAAAGAGAAAAACCTTTTCAAGGTGGCTTAATAGATTGAATAATAAATTCAATTCACAATAATAAAACAGTAATGGCTAATAAAAACCACTAAGAGGCAAACACATGTTGCTTTGGAAAACCTTCAGCAAAATCAGTGAAAAACATTTCAGCTTACAGGGACCTCTAAAATTGAGAAAGAGATAGTAAGAACAAGCCTATTTTAAAAAACCTTTTGCAAAAAGCCACTTAAAGTGGAGCCTCTTTAATACTTGAACACTGCATCCTGCAGTCATGGTGGTGACTCTTGAGGAGTTTATTTCTTATTGTTTCCTGGCTGCTTTCTTTTTAAAGATGGGCATATTAGGTGACTTTGGAGTACCCATATGGGTGAAGATGATTCTTCAGCCAACTGGGATCAACATTTCTAAGACCGGAAAGGCTTACTGAAGGTAACAACCAGCACATCTGGTCAGTGGTAGGATTCGAATCTTTTTACTACTGGTTCTGTGGGCATGGCTTAGTGGCTGTGGCTTGGTGGATGTGGCAGGGGAAGGATACAGTAAAATCTCCATTCCCTCCCCACTCCTGGGGGAAGGTTACTGCAAAATCCCAATTCCTCTCCTGGGGGAAGGAAACTGCAAAATCCCACTAACCTGCTTTCCAGCTCCATTCTCCTGTGTAGGACAACCAAAGAAGACCCAGCTGATCAGTTGGGACTCGGGAGGCAGATAATAGATAGGGGCGGGGCCAGTCAGAGGTGGTATTTGGTATTTCTCTGAACTACTCAAAATTTCCACTACCGGTTTTCCAGACCTGGTCAGAACCTGCTGAATACCACCTCTGCATCTGGTCCATTGTATTGATCAGATTGAACTCATGCTTCTGGCAAAGTTTAGGCAGCTGCATTTTGCATCAGTTGAAGCTGCAATATGCCAAAGAATTTAATACCATTTTAGAAAGACAAATATACACCTGACTTGCAGGAAGGGTTCTTTGCTGACATTTAATTTAGAGTTGGTTTTTCTCCTCCCAATAGAGGAGCAGGGAAGACCACAGACTAACTTGGTCAACTTTCTGGTACAAATTTCTAAGCTTTTTAAAATTTCTATACTGCATTGTCTGTGTTGTATATAGTTCTTGCTCTTTCATGAAATACAAAAAGCACTTCTGAGAGAACATTGCAGCTGGATATTTCTAAGTGATTGGTAACTAACTGAAGGAAGATCTGTCAGCAGGAAATCTATTGGCCTATGGACCAAATTGGTAAAAAGCCCACTTAGCTCTCTCTGCCTCCAGATAGTGCAGAATCCAAGTGGAATTGCCAGATGTAGGCCCATTTATGAACAATTGTATGTCTCCATCTAAAATAAGGTGACCATTAAAGTATCTTAAGGGAGGAAGGCAGTAACTCTAAAAAAAGAGAATATACAATAAAAATGTAGGCAAATATACGTGTTCCAGAATTTTGGAAGCAACATAACACAGCTTCCAAGATTTGCAAGTGGGCATATGAGGACAAATCATGCATTGTAAAGATTACTTGGAGGTGTGAGATAGTGGTACATCTAATATAATCTACTGGATCCCCTGCATGGATTGATGACCACCAGACTGCAAAAACAGAAGCAAGAGGTCACATGAGGAGAGCCAAACTCATTGATAGCCTCACACTGCAATGAACAAGGACATACATTCAATTGAAAGACTTGTTTCCTATTTGCAGTAAAGCAACTTATCTAGCATATCGAAGCTGTGAAGTTTCTACTGTTAGTTAGTTAATGAAGGTAGAATTGTATTTATGGAGTCCTGAGATTGATGACTGAGTATGGTGTGAAGTCTGAAAGACATCAACACCCCATCTCAAGCCATAAGATAATGTGGGTTTGGGGGCTTGTTAAACAGCAAGTAAAAGCATGATTGGCCTACTTAGCAGTATATGTTTAAAATTGTACTGGCAATGTCCAAGAAGTAAAGGCCTGGTTCCACTGGCCGACGGATGCAAAACGTATGCATAAAGGATACAGCGGATGAGCAAAATTTTGGGGGTGGCTCCATCCATTGTAATCCGCTCCAAAAATTGGTGGAAATTTGCATAAACAGAATGGAAAAGAACGGATGTGGGTAGTATATAGCAGAGATGTTAAATGGATGTTCATAGGAAGCCTAGCAGATGACAGCGGATGGAAGCAGATGACACATCCGAAGGGGTTCTGGGGGAGAATTTCAAAGCGGATGCAAAGGGGAAGGGGCGGATGCATAGCGGATGAAGCGGATGCATCACAGATGCCTATAGGAAACAAAGGGGATGCCACACGGATGTATATTGGATGCAAAGCATTCACTGCGCATGCGGGGAGTATGAATTGCGTCAGCTCCGTGGATATAAAAGGATGCAGCACGCATGCAGTCAGCATTCAGGGGAAAGACGTGCTGCCACATACAACTAGGAGGAACACCATGGTTCATCAGTCAGGGAAAAAGAGGAAGCCTGTGCCTACTCGTTCCAGCCCTGGCAAGAAGGCCAGAACCAGGATCCCACCCCCTGGCACTGACTTTGAAGCTGCTGCTGCTGCTGCTGTGGTGGACCAGCCCCAAGGCCCTCAAAGCCCTGCTGCTGAAGGCCCTGCTGCTCAAGCCCCTGCCAGAGGGAGGAAGAGGCAAGGGAAGCAGAAGGGAGAGAGGAAACAGTACACCATTTCCGAGGAGCATGAGGATGAGGTGCTGGAATGGCTGAGGGAGAAGGAGTATCACTGGAGAAAGGGCCACAGACTGTATTGGGACACCAAGAAAAAACAGGCAGCTTGGAGAGACAAGGCAGAGAGCCTGGGGTATACTGCAGAAGTACTCCTGGGACGGTGGAAGCACATGCACACCTGTATGGCAAGCTACACCTCAAGAAATCCGGGTAGGCCGCTGTCAAGCTCACTGAGCGGGAGATGTAGGTCATGGCCAAGTGCAGTTTCCTGGAGGGTGAGATCCGCCACCGAGGAGCAGCCCCTCTGAGATCCCACTCCCTCAGACAGCCCACAGACAGCCAGTCCTCTTCCAGCCAGGAGCCAGCGAGCCTGTCCAGGCAGGTGTCTTCAGAGGGCCCCACGGCAGAGACCCCCCCCCGACAGCTGCACTCCCCATGCTGGCAGACTTGGAGGATCCCGTGGAGGATGACGCTCTTCTGTCACAAATGGAGGAAGAAGCAGCAGCCACCAGAGGCCAACCCCCCCCCCCCCAGCTGCAGGTATGGAAGCTTGATTGTGGATTCAACTATTTGTTTTGCTTTAATACCAGCTTGACCTGCTTTACCATCATGCAGCCTATTTGAAGGTCAGCCAAGTATGATTCCTCCCCTTTAGAAGGAAGGGGAATGGTGTTGCTCAGTGGTGGGATTCACATTTTTTTACTACCCGTTTTGTGGGTGTGGCTTGGTGGGCATGGCGTGGTAGGTGTGGCAGGGGAAGAATACTGCAAAATCCCTATTCCCTTCCCACTCCTGGGGGAAGGTTACTGCAAAATCCCCATTCCATCCCCACCTCATTAACCTGCTTTCCAGCTCTGTTCTCCTGTGTAGGGCAACAAAAGAAGACCCAGCCAATCAGCTGGGACTTCAGAGGCAGAGAATAGATGGAGGCGGGGCCAATCAGAGGTGGTATTTGCTGGTTCTCCGAACTATTAAAAATTTCCATTACCGGTTCTCCAGAACTGGTCAGAACCTGCTGAATACCATCTCCGTTGTTGCTGAACACACTGTTCCCGGACAATTTTCTATCAGTTTGAAACTTCTCTTTTTAGGAAATGTTATGAAAAAATAATTGAGCTTCAGTTCTAGAAATCTGTTTTACTGGGATTCCACCAGGTTTCAGTACAAAGATAGCATTGATTGAACTTGTTGACTTGTGGCAGAATTGGGACGGAGGTAGTGCATCCATCTTCACACTCCTTGAACTGCCAATGGCTTTCAGTACATCAATCATGGTATTTTTCTAGAATGTCTGCAACATTTTGGCAGGGATTCTCTGTTGCAGTTTTCGACATTTTTGTGTCTTTTGATAAACCAGCACACTCACACATCCTCCTTTCAGTTCCAGTTTTCTACTAGAGTGACCAATTATTTCTATTTCATATCTAGTATGAAGAAATCAGGCCTGTCCATCTGAATGGCAAAGTAGATCTTACTGCATAGTATGTTCTCAAATCATGAGGTCTAAATGTGGTAATTTCGAATAGCAATAGGTTTATACTTTCTTTCCAAACTATGTGGACCAAATCACTGCTCAAGATAGAATTTTACATTTTCAAAGGAAGGACATTCCACAATTAAGGTTGTGCTCATTCATTCTTTTCTCACTAATTTATTCAGCTTACTTTATCAAGTTGGGACATCTAGGCAAGGACTCATTTTTAGGGCAGAAAGATTTTTCAAGTAACTGGGGCTCCAGTTCCTCTAGTATTTAAAAGTTAATGGCTCTTTGAATCAGGCCATGAAATCTGCAGCATAGATTAAAAAAACCACCAATGTAAAAGTAAATATTGCTGTTTCAACTAGATTAGTTAAAATTACCAGACTATTTACATAAATATCCCACATGTAACACATATAGCAATGCAACTATAATTGATACAGATGATAATTAGTCATCAGCTGTGTCAGCTTTTAGGGACTGCATAGATTAATTATCTCTAGGAAGATCTGTCCCTTCTATTTGTTCCTTCAGGTCTTCCACAGGTTGTAACATTACTGATGGTTGCCCTCATTTTATCATTCTCTCCCTCTTTCCTAGGATTCTAATTTTCTCCAGAGACCAAGCCTTTACTTAATGTGTCCAAAGTGTTATAATTTGAGACTGGTTATTTATATTTCAGCTGAAAACTCTGCATCAATTTGTTCTATGATCTCATTGTTTGTTTTCGTGGCTAACTAGAAACATGGGTATCAAATTTGCTGTATCATGTGATGTTTCACAATGTTTTTCCCCTTCGCAGAGCTGGGGTGGGCATGGCCTGTGTGTGATGTATTTGGCCCAGGGCCATCAGTTTGATACCCCTGATCTAGAATATTGTCAAGAATGTTCTCCAACAGTAAAGATAACCAAGGTAAACAGAATTGAAAGATCTGGAAAGAGTTGTAATCAAAATTGACAAAATGAATTAGGCCAGTTTTTAGCTAGTTAGCCAGTGGACCCACTTGTTAATTTGTGGGGTCCAAGAAATTATCTTCAGGTGATAATCAATCATATCTCAAGGCTGCCATATTGAGAATGGTTGATCTTGAACATTGTTTTATCAGATGCTTTGCAACCTTATGGTATCTGCTCTGGATCTCTGTGAAAAGCACCTCAGTGCTGAGAACATGGTAAGAACAAAACCAAAAGAAGATAGTAGATAATAAAAACTGTGACAAAAGCAATGAATGAATAATAGCCCAATCCTGTGGAAGAGTCTGAGTGAATTGACACTCTTGTTTGAATTGATACTGATTGACACTCTTGTTCAACAACCTTCTGTATTTTTTCTATGGATCCATAAACAGCAAAACATTTCCTCTGACCATAGCTATTAAAAATACTAACAGAGACATGTCTGACTTTCATACCTTATTTTCAACTTTTAACACTCAGTTCTTTTCTAGGATACTTTTGCAAGAAGATAGTTTAAGCCTAGAGGACACAACATGGAACCCATAATCACTCCTATTTAAAACATGACAACTTCTAAGCAGGTAGTTTCCCTTGAAAATAGTAAATAATTTTAAGTTTGGCTTGCTTTAATTCTCTGTGCTGAAGAAGCTGCCCTACTTGCCAATTTTGACAAAAGAATCTTAGTATTTCATGATTTCCCGAATCTTGGGGGGGAAATACTCAACTGAACATTCATTTGAAGAAAAGATATGGAAACAGTTGAAAGCAACTGATTGCCAAGCACTCAGAAAGGGAGTTTATTTTTTCTTTTGAGTTGAGTTGTAGGTGAATTACAGTGTTGGGATATTTTCTTGAAACTGGTGAACATTTATTACTTATGCTGTTTGCCATAGGAACATATCTTACCTTTTCTAAATTCTGCTTGTGTCCTAGAAAATAACGTAAGTATTGTGGAGGGAATATACATTTCTAATTGTTTTTTTTTTTTTAATCCAAATGATTCTTGGATAGTCAGTAATGCTATTCCTGGACTTCTCATTGCCTAGATAAAAAACTAGGGCAAAACCAACAGTAACTGCTGAATATTGCTGTTGCCTTAGTCAACTAGTACATATGTGAAGATGGAGTCAATGATAATCTTTCTGGGAAAAAAGACAACAATTCTCTAATAGCAACCATGGCAGAAACTGCAGACAAAAAGTAATCAGAAACAATGGTTTACCTTGCATTTCACAATTGGTGGCATCTATGTAAGCAACAGGTAGGAGATATAAAAAGCTGCAGTAGAAAATGTTTTGATAATAGGTTAGCACTAACATTGTAATAAATCAGCCTTTAAGGTACTATAAACCTCTCTTTTGCTGGCTGAAGTAACATAGTTATCTCAGTGCTAAGCACGCTTAAATCAACAGAAATTGGTATACATTAACAGAGCCTAATTGGGTAGGGTAGTGATTCTTATGACTACGCTGACAATGATCTAGAGGAAAAGAATTTTTGTATTAAAAGGATGGTGCTGTTTACATTATTTTGAAAGATACATATTTCCCAGGGACCTACATACTTTGCCTCTTCTAATCTCTATAATATTTTCAGGTATGAAATGTTAATTATTTAATTTCCATTTTCAATCATTACTTTTCTTTAAATAACATAAAATTATCTGATGAGTCTACTTCTTCTCTTCCTTTTGCAACAATGTTTTTTCTGACAACTTCTTTCAAATTAACATTAAATGCAGGTGAGTAACACAACCAGAATATCATAGTGCAAAATCTTGGGCATATTGTAGTTCCTTTCAGTTATAGAAAAAAAAATTCCTCACATATATGCTTTTGTTTTTTTAAAAAAACAACTCTCATCATTCCCTAATCAAATGCAAAGTGGGGAAAATGAAATAAGCATTTATAATTGCAAGTAATTGCAAATGATTTTAAGTGTGTGATGTGTTCTTATCCATCGACCATATTTCAAGTAGATTTTGAGTGGGCTCTACCTAGTTCAGCAAAAGGGCCTTAATTTAGCACAACAGTTCATGTTCTTAAGCTTATTAGTTTTAATGATAAAGTGCCTGAAGTGCACTTAACTCCGTATGTTTGATTTGTAGCTGCTAGCTGCATGAATAACAAGAGGCCCCCTTTTTATTTGAAATGCATTTTCCACAGATAACAACATGAAATATGAATGCTGTCAGCATGAAAATGGTGATTCCTTCAGTAAGGGTAGTAGGGACCATGAGTGGTCTGTATAGCAAATAGGAACTTCTTTACTCAGCAGCTTACAAGGAGAAGATCAGCTTGATCTTGGTCATGATTTAAACTGATCAGACACAAATGGCTTTTGAATAAATGCTGAAAATCATTGCTGTGAGCTTTTAAGCCTTTTTTAAATAAAAGTTTTATTTAAGTTTTCACAAAACATACAAATACAAATAAAATATCTTTTTCTGAGAACAGTGTGGTCCCGGGTTATCACTTCTCCATACAGACATGAACTCAATACATATTTATCTTATATGTTCTAATCTTTATAACTATTTTCACAATTTTTTCAATAGCTTTTCCCTTTCTTTACTTCCTATAGCCTTATTTTAAATTATCTCATTCCTTTCTTAATTCAATTACATCTTTTTCTAAATTTTAAAATCTTTCTAATGAATGTTTTAATACTTTCGTCTATCCTGTTTCCAATTTCATATTATCTTTTCTCATAAAACAAGTTTAAGTTACATTCTTATAGTTATAACATTCATTTTCTAACCTCTATTTTATAACACCTACCTATTTTCAATCGAATTCTGCTTGGTACATTCCCTTAAAATACACACTAAATTCTTTAAAAAAAGTATATATGGATATATACATCTATATATGTGTAACAATAGTAAATGGAATAATTATTCTATTCAAGTATAGCTCTGCCATTAATATTAATAACAATCTTTTACATTTCTATTTCTTTTAACAAACATTACTTAGTAATATCAGTTGTCTTTCACTTTAATCATGTATATTTCATATTTTATTTGTTACTGTTTTTAAATATAAAACCAAACAATAGTTATTAACAGTAGTCAATAAAGTTATTATTATTAAAATTCACCTTATCATCTGATAAAAATCTTCCATGTTTCTTTTCAGTTTTTTTAAATGTTCTTTTTAAATCATTGAGAGCCTTACTCTCTTTACAAACAAATATCAAACCTACACATCAATAGAATTTTTTTCTATCACTTTAATAATCTAAAGCCCCTGTCACACTGCAGCAACGGATGAAAAGAGGAAGTAAAATGGAGAGAAACACTTGCCATCCGTTGGAAAACGCGATGTACTCACTGCCTCCGTTTTGCTTCCTCTCTAACCGTCCAGCATCCGTTTATTGATGATTCATCCACTCAGAAAGTTTTAGGCTGCTTAAAACTTTTGCGTGGAAAATGTATCCAGTTCGTCCGTTCTGCATCTGCTACGCATCCATGACGCATCAGTTATGCATCAGTTACACATCCGCTATATCCGCTAGGCATCCGCTGCGCATCCGCGCAACTCGCATCCGACTGGACGCAGGGAGGAAGTGGAACGGATGCGGAACGGATGCAGAACGGATGCAGAACAGATGCAGAACAGAAACAAAGTGTTTAAAGCGGAAAAAACATTCGCAGAGGGGACCTATCTCGGATATTAAGGATGTCTACAGGATGCCAAGAGGATGCCTAGAGGATGCCTAGAGGATGCCTAGAGGATGCCTAGAGGATGC
>BLBF01000063.1:4441068-4542486 GCA_015471245.1 Laticauda colubrina
ATCTGAAGATGAGCTGTTTCCTGAAACATTGATGTACATGAACTTGTTGTCAGCATCGACCATGGCAAAGAGGATGATGCTGAAGAAGCCCTTGTAGTTGGTAGTAAGTGGACCCGGACTTGGCTGGAGCTTTGCAGGCCACGTGCTTGCCATCTATGACTCCAACGGTGTGAGGGAAGTTCCACTTCTGATACCACTGCTCTGCAACTTTCTTCCAGCCTTCTTCAGTGGAGGGGCACTGGAGGAGCTCCTCCAGGTATTCTTCGATGATGGCCTGCACCACTTCTCTGACCACAATGCTGATGGTGTTGTGTGGCACCCTCCAGGCGTACTGCATGCTCCTGTAGGTGGTCCCTGAGGCCAGGTGGCGCAGAGTCAGTGCCACCTTGAGCCCAGGGTCCAGGCTGGGCCAGAAGTTGGTGTTTGCCTTGGTCAACCTGGGTCTCAGCTGCTCCACAACTTCGTCAAACATGGCTGGCAGCATCCTCATGAAGTTCTGGAATGCACGAGAGTCTTCGTTCCTCAGCTCCACCATCAGTTTGTTATACAGTCCGTACTCGGCTCTTCTCCCGATCCATCTTCAGACCCAGACACTTCTTGGCCGCCTCCTTTTCTTCCCATAGAACAGGTGAAAAAGCCTGTCGATGGCTTCGCACTGTTGTAGAATGATGGTGGCTACCAAAAGGAGTGTGTGACGATCCATGGTGGAGATGACTGGATGCTGTGGAATAGCAAGAGCCAGATGAAGGCTGAAGAGGTCTGCACAGCAGGGCTGCTGGACTGAAAGTGAGATCCAGGTGAGTTCCTCCACCTTTTTATAGGAAATATAGGTTTTCCCCTCGGTGTCCTTTTGGATCCTCTAGGCATCCTTCAGACATCCTAAATATCCAAGATACGTCCCCTATACAAACGTTTTTTCCGTTTTAATGCTTTGTATGCGAGGTGCATCCACTTTCATCCTTTCTCCGTCCATGCTACTAACACTGCGTGTCTGTTCCGTGTCTGTTTTGCTTCCTCCCTGTGTCCGTTTTCCGCTGGAGCGGATGCGAGTTGCGTGGATGCGCAGCGGATGCCTAGCAGATATAGCGGATGTGTAACGGATGATGACCTATGTAGAACAGATGTTCCCCGTATGCGTTGCGGATGCAGAACGGATGCATTGGATACATTTTCCACTCAAAAAGTTTTGTGCAGCTCAAAGCTTGTTGAGTGGATGAAATGTCAGTCGACGGATGCTGGATGGATAGAGAGGATGAAAAACGGACGCAGTGAGTACAGAACAGAAGCATCGCGTTAACCAATGGATGACAAGTGTTTCTCTCTGTTTTACATCCTCTTTCCATGTGTTGGTGCTGTGTGACAGGGGCTTAAAATTCGACTATCAATTTTTTTTTTAAGTTCTAGTTGGTCTACTCCATTTTTCAGATTCCACCCTCTTTTTTCCTTTTTCCCTCTGCTGCTTCCTTTCTTTTTCTTTTGTTTTAAAGAAAGTTTTTAAATTATCCAAGAATCTTTCCCTTTGACACTTTATGTTCAGCTAGAAATAGCCTGTTAATGTCAAAGTGGATTAGTATCAATTTCTTATTCAAATCTCTTCTTCTTAATGTTCCAAGTCAGTTAAAACTGTCGATGTTAGAGGAAAAAAAGCCAATTCCATTTCCTTTCCCTTTCTGTTTCACAGCTTAAAATCTTTTTTAGGAATAGTATTAATCTTTAAAATTCAGGTTTCAGGTATCTTAAATAGATGTTTTCTTTTCAACCTGGTCAGTCAAATTTTCTTCTTTAAACTTCCTCCTGCACAATCTTGTCCAGTCGGGTTCTTCTTTGAGTTGGCCATTTCTGACCACTGCTGGAACTGCCTTTTGGAAAGGGAGTAAGGCCAGCCGAGAAGGAGAGATGCAGCTCTCCTCAACCCTACTGATGGCTCCCCCTTCTTCACCACCTCTATGGGGTGGCTTTAGCCCTGAAACCAGGCAGCTTGGGATGCTCCAGTGGCGAGCACGGATCAAAACTGTGGACGATCATGATTTCAGTCCGTCGCCTAAGAAGCCCAAACTGGAAGTCAGCTTTTAAGATTTTTAAAAGGATTTATTTAGTGTTTTGCGCCTTATTTCCTGATATCCCATAATATGGGCTAAAAAAAATTAATGAGAATATTGTGTGATAAAAAGACTACACATTCTTGGATATGTGTTTTATTATTCAAATATCAGTGATGGACCAGTTTATTATTCACTTTAAAGGAAATATTTTCCTAAACTGTCAAGGTTGATAATTGTCCCTGCAATTGGATACCCTGACACCCTGCAAGGTGCTCATAAACACGTTGGGAACTTCCCTCAGAGACTTCTAGGGCAGTGGTGGCAAATCTTTTTTGGCTTCTGTGCCAATGATTGCACATGCACTCATGCTGGTGTGCCAGCACCCAGAAGGCAATGCGTGCTGGTCCCGCACCCCTTGTGCATATGATTCGCCTGCAGCATGCTGTGCATCTGCGCATGCGATCCCTCCACCATGCATTTGCACCTGTGCACGCAATTCCCCTGCTGTGCACCGTGCATCTCTGTGCATGCATGTGTGATCACACCCATGCCCCATCCATCTGCACATGTGTGCATGATCCCTCTCCATGCCGCGTGTCTCTTCACATGCACGCATGATCACCCCCACATGCCATGCATCTCTGTGCATGCATGTGATCACTCTTGCATGCCATTCATCTGTGCATGCTCATGCAATCCCTCCATGTGCCATGCATCTCTGCGCATGCATATTGAATCCCCCATGTGCATGCATGGGGATACCCGACCATCAGCTGTCGGGTGGTGGTGGCCCATGTACATGCGCAGTGGAGCTCTTCCAAGTGAGCTTTTGCATGCCTCCAGAAGTGGCTCTGTATGCCACTTTCTGGCACACGTGCCATAGGTTTACCATAGGTTTACAGTTCTAGGGGAACTTTCCAAGTTGTATTATTTTTAAGGTGGCAGAATGAAACAAATGTCAAATACCTGATTATCTAGCAGTCATTTTAATGATATTTAATCCTAATTAAATGTATGTTAAATAAATAGATGATAATTTTGGCCTTGGCCGCATCTGAAAATCCTGAAATATACGACTTACCATTAAAAGTTAAGTCCGTTCTTTGTTCAGAAAAATCTGTTCCCCACCCCATCCCTACAAGTCTTTTTCTTAAATTGAGGATACTAAAGATTGACATTTCATTTTAGATTTGTAACTAAATTTAGGCTGAAAGCTCCTCTTGCTTATATTTTACTCTCATGGAATCGATTTGATGATTCACTTATAGTATAGTATAGTAGAAGTCACTTATGAGAGTTAGTGCAATCCTGAAAGATACCATCAGCTTGCAGAACTAGGAAGGCAGATGACAAACATTCTGAAAAGGTAGGAATCCAGTCACACAGAAGCTTAATATAGATAAATTTCCAGCTGATACACAAAGATTCAGTTTGCTTTGTTACTTAGTTGATCTAACAGATAATCTACTCTACTCTACACTACTCTACTCTACTCTACTCCACTCCTTGCAGAATATCTTATGCTACCACACTTGAAATTCTAGATCTAGAAAACTTAGAACTACGCTGCCTTCGGTCCGATCTAAGTATAGTATGTAAAATCATACATTACAATGTCCTACCTGTCAATGACTACTTCAGTTTCAACCATAACAATACAAGAGCAAACAATAGATACAAACTCAAGGTAAACCGCACCAAATTTGATTGCAGCAAATACGACTTCAGCAACAGAGTGGTCAATGTCTGGAATACTCTACCTGACTGTGTGGTTTCTTCCCCAAACCCCCAAAACTTTAACCTTAGACTGTCTACTATTGACTTCACCCCTTTCCTAAGAGGTCTGTAGTGGGTATGCATAAGCACACCAATGTGCCTACCGTTCCTATCCTATTGATTCTTTTTATTTTTCTTATATGTATCCATTCCATGTATTCATAACTATGTTTATACTTATACCTATTATCTTGTAAGCAATTGACAAATCAAATAAATAAAGTAAAATAAAATAAATGAATAAATAAAATAGTATATCACATTGACTAATGACTATGGGAAAACTAAAAGTGTTCTACTGAGACACTACGGAGAAGGAATTTATATCATTAATAGGGTTACTAAGAAAAAGAATAATCCTGGGCAAATACTAGGGATACAAAAATAAAACAATTGCTATATTGATGATTCAGTAAGTAAAGAATTGGAAAACGATTTGTGGAAGAATGCAAAGACTATAGCAACAAATATATGAATAAAATGGTTTGTTATTGATAAAACACAATTGGCAAGGAAGTGTTAAAGTTTCTACACAAATGTTAAAGCCCATGTCACACTGAACCAACGGATGCAAAGAGGATTTAAAACGCACAAAAAAGCTTTCCATCCGTTGGTTAACGCGATGTATCCGTTCTGTACTCACTGCCTCCGTTTTGCTTCCTCTCTATCCATCCAGCATCCATTTATGGACGTTTCATCCACTCCAAAAGTTTTGGGCTGCCGAAAACTTTTGCGCGGAAAATGTATCCAGTTCGTCCGTTCTGCATCTTTTCGGCAGCCACCATTGTTCTGCAACAGTGCGAAGCCATCTGCAGGCTCTGTGAACACGACTGCGAGAAGAAAAGGAGCCACCCAAAAAGAGTCTGGGTCCGAAGATGGTTCGCCAGTAGAGTGGAGGACGGACTGTACAACAAGCTGATGGTGGAGCTCAGGAGCGAAGACACTCGGGCATTCCAGAACTACATGAGGATGCCGCCAGCCATGTTTGACGAAGTTATGCAGCGGCTGACACCCAGGTTGACCAAGGCAAACACCAGCTTCCGGCCCAGCCTGGAACCTGGGCTCAAGGTGGCACTCACTCTGCACCACCTGGCCTCAGGGACCTCCTACAGGAGCATGCAGAACGGCTGGAGGGTGCCATCCAACACCATCAGCATTGTGGTCAGAGAAGTGGTGCAGGCCATCATCGAAGAATACAAGAAGGAGCTCCTCCAGTACCCCTCCACTGAAGAAGGATGGAAGAAAGTTGCAGAGCAGTGGTATCAGAAGTGGAACTTCCCACACACCGTTGGAGCCATAGATGGCAAGCACGTGGCCTGCAAATCTCCAGCCAACTCAGAGTCCACTTATTTCAACTCCAAAGGCTTCTTCAGCATCAACCTCTTTGCCATGGTTGATGCTGACAACAAG
This sequence comes from Laticauda colubrina, assembly GCA_015471245.1. NCBI lineage: Eukaryota > Metazoa > Chordata > Lepidosauria > Squamata > Elapidae > Laticauda > Laticauda colubrina. The sequence continues at coordinate 4,446,297 of BLBF01000063.1, forward strand.
TTCATGTACATCGATGCTTCAGGCAATGGCTCATCTTCGGATGCCCAGGTATACAATGCCAGTCACCTCAAGGAGGGGCTGGAACGCAACCTCATCGTGGGCTTCCCAGATCCAGAACCCATGCCCAACGACACACAAGATGTGCCCTACTTCATCGTGGGGGATGACGACTTCCCCCTCACAACCTACCTCATGAAGCCCTACACCTCCAGACTCCTCACCCGTGAAGAGAGGATCTTCAACTACAGGCTGTCCAGGGCAAGGCGGGTGGTGGAGAACGCCTTTGACATCCTGGCCAACAGGTTCCAGGTACTTCTCACCACCATGCAGCATTGCCCAGAGACCGTGAGGAGGATCATGGAAGCTTGCTGCATCCTGCACAATCTCATGCACACCCGCTACCCAGTCTTGCAGAACAGGCTCGTGGACCTCCAACAAGGCAATGGGGACATGGAGCCTGCTGAATGGAGGCAAGGGGAAAACCTGATAGATACTGTGGATGTGCAAGGCCCCAACAGAGCTTCACGTGAACGGAAGAAGCAGCGCAACCTCCTGAAACACTGGTGCAACTCCCCAGCTGGAGCAGTGGAGTGGCAAGACAGGATGGTAGATGCTTAATGGATGCTTCAGGCTGTCTCATCACACTGATGAGATTGGGCCATGTATGTTGACTGGCCCTACAATGAACAGGGCATTTAATAAAGAGTTGTGTTTATGTTGACATGTGTGGATAATTATTACATTATTATTGATAATAAAGGGCCATAGGTGTGGCACCTGGGAGGATGGACCATACAGTCCCACTATGCTTGCACTGGAGGTTTATCTATCCCACAGCTATCCTAACCCATCCCACAGCTATTACCCATCCCACAGGTATCCTAACCCATCCCAAGGCTATCCTTACCCATCCCACAAGCATGCAAAGGCTTAAACTATTTCTAACAGTTTCCAGCAAGACTTTATTAAAAAAAAGAAATGAAGCAAGTGTGTGAATCATAAATAGACTTTATTAACAACAAGCTATAAGACAAAAATGAGTCTCTGGCACTCCTCTTGGTCGCTCAGTCCCAGGGGTGAAGGGTGCAGGTGCTGTGGATGTGGCTGGTGCTGGAGTGCTTGTCATCAGCTCCTCCAGAAGCAGAAGCAGAAGAAGCGCCAGCCCCAGAAGAGCGAGCCCGTGCTGCAGAAGCCCCAGCAGAACCAGAGTGAGGGCCAGGGGGCGGGATGGTAGCCCTGTCCCTCTTGCCAGGGCTGACAGCAGATGGCTGAGGCTTGCTGTGCTTCCGCATGGTTGTGGGGTTGCTGGCTGGCAGGGAGGCTGGCAGGAACCAAGGCTGGCAGGAATGCTGGCAGGCTGGCAGGCAGGCACCAAGGCTGGCAGGAAGGCTGGCACCAAGGCAGGCACCAAGGCTGGCAGGGAGGCAGGCACCAAGGCTGGCAGGAAGGCTGGGAGGCAGGCAGGCACCAAGGCTGGCAGGCAGACATGAACCAAGGCTGGCAGCTAGGCTGGCAGCAAGGCTGGCAGGCAGGCATGCAGGCAGGGCAGGCAAGGCAGCCAATCTGTCCGCCAGCAGGTCTTTCCTCTGAATGGTGTCCTGCTTCCGAGCTGCTTCCGTTATATCCGCAGGGCTGATGCAATGCATCCTCCCCGCATGCGCAATGAACGACAGGCATCCATTCGGCTTCCGCTGTGCATCCGCTAGGCTTCTGCTCTGCATCCGCTTAATCCGTTCGGCGTCCGCTCTGCATCCGCTGTATCCGTTCCGCATCTGCTTCGCTGAGCCCCCCCGGAAGCCCTGTGGGTGTGCCACCCACTCCCATCTGCTCCCATCCGCTTCCATCCACTGGGCTTCCATTCCGCATCCCCTTTGCATCCGCCCTGCGTCCTCCCTGCATCTGTGTTATCCGCTCTGGTTATGCAAATTTTCGCCCCTTTTGAGAGCGGATAACAACGGATGGAACATTTTGCTTGTCCGCTGTGTCCTTTTTGCATCCGTTGGCCAGTGTGACATGGGCTTAAATTTGAGGTTTGTACAAATAAGAGAAAACAATCTTTAAAATAACCCCTTTAATTATGACATTTCCACCATCAGTAGTCTGAATAGGAACCTTATGGAACTGCCCCATTCTCAGTTCATCCTTTCAACATGTATTTTGGCATTACACCTACAGAATTTGGCTTACTTGTATCTGTCTATCTGTTTATTCATCCACCCCTCATTAATGCCATTAAATACTGTATATTTTCATCCCTGGAAATAGGTGATATAATCATGACAAAATGACCTATTATAACTCAGGCCATACAGAAATAATTTTGTTAATATCACATTCACAAGGCAGAACACTTCACTTCAGTCAGCTAACATACATAATTGTAATCCTTTGAAACTTTTAAGGGATTTATACAGTTTAATCATCATGATCATCTAAAGGGACATCTGAATAGATATTTTCCTTATGACATCTTGATGAGATATTTCAGTACTAGAATATGAGCCTGAAACATTTAAGACAGCCAGAAAAGAAAGTGAATAAGCATCAATGACCAAGCTAGCATTCCCTCCTTATATTTTTCTTAGGATACTATAAGAACTTCCCTCACACACAGGCACATATATACATACACAAATCCATTAGCTTTCTTCCAGCCTTCAAATTAACACATGAGGCTCTTAAACTGGGCAGAGTTTAAATCCTGAATTCTATGTATTCAGTCAAATCCTGGTTGGGAGTGCTGTTGTGTTAACTTGCTTCATTTACAATATTTAAAGACAAGTCTTTCTTAAATTGAGCTTGATTCCTCATACTAAATGGACTTGTCTATATAGTTTTCTTAGCAGCTAGGGAGAAGGGATTTCCTATTTTCTTCTCCAAGTCAAGTCTAATCGGCTGTGATTTCCTCGGATTCAAACTTCTGAATACTAACCAATCCCCACCATGCTTAGTTTTTCAATAACAGCCAAGATGGCTGAGGAGATGTAATACAGATTGCCTCACCTTGCAATATTGGTTTAGTGTAACATTTGAAGTTACAATGGCACTAAAATGATCTATGACTTTTTCACATTTCCAACCGTTGCAGCATCCCCATAATCACATGATCAAAATTGGGATGCTTGGCAACTGATTCTTATTTATGATGGGTATCATGTGATGTCCTTTTGTGACCCTCTGCAAGCAAAGTCTGCATCCAGTTTTGTCAAATGATGATGTCAAAAAGATGTTGAGACTCTAGAAAGAGTGTGGAGAAGAGCAACAAAGATGATTAGGGGTCTGGAGGCTAAAACATATGAAGAACGTTTGCAGGAATTGGGTATTTATTTTATTTATTTATTTGATTTGTCAATCGCTTACAAGATAATAGGTATAAGTATACACATAGTTATGAATAGATGAAATGGGTACATATAAGAAAAAAGAAACAATAGGACAGAGACGGTAGGTATATTGGTGCGCTTATGCATGCTCCCTACAGACCTCTTAGGAAAGGGGTGAGGTCAATAGTAGACAGTCTGAGGTTAAAGTTTTTGGGGTTTGGGGAAGAATATATCTAGTCTAATGAAATATATCTAGTTTAATGAAAAGAAGTACTAGTGGGTGACATGATAGCAGTATTCTAGTATCTCAGGGGCTGCCACAAAGAAGAGGGGGTCAGCTTACTCTCCAAAGCACCTGAGGGAAGGACAAGAAGTAATGTTTTTACAAACAAAAAACACTCTGAATTAGTTCTGCTGGGGACTGCAATGAAATCTTAACTGTAATAATGCCTTAATTACTGCTTCTCTATGAGAGTATAAGGAAAGAAGCAGCCTAGAACTAAGGAGAACAATTTGCCTCCAGAAGTTGTGGGTGCTCCATCACTGGAAGTTTTTAAGAAGAGATTGGACAGCCATTTGTCTGACATGGTATAGGATTTCTGCCTAAGCAGGGGCTTGGTCTTGAAGACCTTCAAAATCCCTTCCAGCTCTGTTATTCTATTTTATTCTAAAGTCAATGGGGAAGCCATATTCAGTTAACAACTGTGTTACTAACTTAACAACTGCAGTGATTCACTTAACAGCTATGGCAAGTTAGGTAATAAAATCGGGCAAAATACTTAACAGCTGTTCTACTTAGCAACATAAATTTTGGGCTCAATTGTTGTAAATCAAGGACCACCTATACACGTCCCTAATTAAAAAAAAAAAGGGACGGCTGCACTTTGGAAGAAGGCAAGAAAGGAAAGGAAAGAGAAAGGTTCCTTGTAGTTTCCTACTGTCTACACAGTTTGAAGCCCTCCACATATTCATATGAAAAAAAAAAGCTAATGTTGTGGTTTCTATGCTCTTCAATGATAAATAATTGTGGAACTTTTTTGAAAAGTTCAGAGTTTCATCTGGGCAGCTTTGATGGAGCCCACATTTGATTCAGACCTCTTCTGAATTGATTGGAATCAACTTCTTTTGTTCACGCTTTCTCCTCAACAGGTGCTTATGTCTAGCTCTTCACCACCAGACGTTGTTTTTCAGCTGCTTATATTTTTAAAAAGTCAGTAAAAAAGAAGTAAAGTGTGGAAAAAGGTTATAATAAATTCAAGGGAGCAGATGACATCCCATGTACTCCAGTTCCTGGCTGGTTTTAGGCATGGCTGAGGAAGAAACCCCAGTAAGGGACATGCTGTTGTTACTCCTGCAAGAGCTGAAGAGCATTTACAGCTTAAGGCCCTGTCAGACTGGCCGACGGATGCAAAACATTTGTAAAAAGGACACAGCGGACGAGAAAAATGTTCCATCCGTTGTTATCCGCTCTCAAAAGGGGCAAAAATTTGCATAACCAGAGCGGATAACCCAGAAAGGAACGGACAAGGGAAGGACGCAAGGCGGATGGAAAATGGATGCTTCACGGAAGCCTAGCAGATGGAAGCAGATGGGAGCGGATGGAACATCCGCAAGGCTTCCGGGGGATCGCAGCAAAGCAGACGCGGAACGGATACAGCAGATGCAGAACGGACGCCGAGCGGATGAAGCGGATGCACAGCGGAAGCCTAGCGGATGCCTAGCGGATGCCTAGCGTTCACTGCGCATGCAGGAAGAATGCATTGTGTCAGCCCCGCAGATATAAAGGGAAGCAGCTCCCAAGCAGGTCACCATTCAGAGGAAAGACCTGCTTCCAGACACATCGCCTGCCTTGCCAGCCTGCCTAACTTGCCAGCCTGCCTGCCTTGCCAGCCTGCATGCCTGCATGCCTGCCAGCCTTGCTGCCTGCCAGCCTTCCTACCTGCAAGCCTGCCTGCCAACCTGCCTGCCAGCCTCCCTGCCAGCCTCCCTGCCAGCCTCCCTGCCAGCCTTGCTGTCTACCTGCCTGCAAGCTTTGGTGCCAGCCTGCCTGCCAGCCTTCCTGACAGCCTTGGTGCCTGCCTTCCTGCCAGCCTTCCTGCCAGCCTGCCTGCCTGCCTGCCAGCCTGCCTGCCAGCCAGCAACACCACAACCATGGGGAAGAAGTGAAAGCCTCAGCCATCTGCTGCCAGCCCTGGCAAGAGGGACAGGGCCACTCTCCCACCCCCTGGGCCTCACTCTGCTTCAGCTGGGGCTTATGTAGCATGGGCTCGCTCTTCTGCGGCTAGGGCTTCTGCTGCTTCTGCTTCTGGAGGAGCTGATGATGCTGCTTCTGGTGGTGGTGCTTCTGCTTGTGCTTACTGTGATGCTGCTGCTTCTGGCGGTGGTGCTTCTGCTGATCCTGCTTCTGGAGGAGCTGCTGATGCTGCTTATGGCGGTGGTGCTTCTGCTGGTGCTTACTCTGCTGAAGCTGCTCCTCGTCCTGCTCATCCTGCTGGTCCTGCTGGTCCTGCTCATGCTCCTGGTCTTGCTCATCCTGCTGGTCCTGCTCGTGCTCCTGGTCTTGCTCGTCCTGCTGGTCCTGTTCGTGCTCCTGGTCCTGCTGGTGCTCCTGGTCCTGCTGGCGCTGCTGGTGCTTACTCTGCTGCTGCTGATCCTGGTCCTGCTGGTCCTGCTGGCGCTGCTGCTGATCCTGGTCCTGCTGGTGCTGGTGCTGGTGCTGGTGCTGGTGCTGCTGCTGCTGCTGCTGCTGCTGATGATGATGATGATGATGATCCTGCTGGTGCTGCTGCTGCTGGTGGTGTGGAGGAGCAGCCCCTACAACCTGGAAGCCCCTCTGATGAGGGCCCATCTGGTCCTGCCAAAGGGAGGAAGAGGCATATGCAAGAACGGGAGAGGAGGCAATACTCCATCGAGGAGGAACATAAGGATGAGGTGCTGGAGTGGCTGAGAGAGAATGTCTATCTATGGCAGAAGGGACACAAGCTCGATAGGAACACCAAAAGGAAGCAGGCTGCTTGGAGAGAGAAGGTGAGAGCCTGGGCTACACTTCGGAGGTGCTCCTCGGCTGGTGGAAGCACATGCACACCTGGTACGGGAAGCTGCACCTCAAGAAATCTGGCCAGGCCGTGGTCAAGCTGACGGACAGAGAGACCTACATCATGGCCAGGTGCAGCTTCCTGGAGGGTGAGATCCACCAACAAGGAGCAGCCCCTCTGATAACCCTCTCTTTCAGGCAGCCTGCTGAGAGCCAGTCCTCTTCCAGCCGAGAGTCAGTCCCTGTCTCCAGGCAGGTTTCTGTGGAGTGTGCCACGGCGGAGAACCCGCGGACAGCTGTTCGAACCGTGGCGGAGCGCCTGGAGGACTCCCTGGCGCAGTGGGAGAAAGGAGATGGCACTTCCACCACAGTCCTACCCGCATCCACCCCCAGCTCCACCTCCACAGAAAGCAGGCAGAGAGCCAGACAGGAGGGGCAGAGCCACACTGTCCTACTGGAGATCAGGGACACCATCCAGAGCAGCACAGATATCCTCTCTCAGCTGGTCCACACCAACTCCTCATCCTCCAACCGCAAGCCCTTCCTAACCTATGTCAACCAGATCCTCACGGACATGGAGGAACCCCAGTACCAGGTGGTGAAGGACCAGAACACTGATCTGCTTCACAACCCTCCAGATCCAGATGAACCTGCTCCCACCCAGTCCAGGTCTGCTCCTCCACCCCAGGTGATGTCCCTCCCATTCCAAGGCTTTCCACAGGCCCTCACCTACCAGGGGTACGGCTACCAGGATGTCCAGCAGCACAGGCAGCAGCCCTTCCCAGTCCAGGCACAGACTCAATGGACGCCACCATTGCCACCGGTTCCACTGATGCCACCGATGCCACCACACCACTGATGCCACCGATGCCACCCATGCCACTGCTGCCACCGATGCCACCGATGCCACCCACGTCACCGATGCCACCTACGCCAGTCTTCACCAAGCTGCAGACCAGACAGCCCCACTACACTGCTCCTTCCTCCACCCCACAGCCAAGCCCGGCCTCAGTACATCTGTCGTTGGTATTGGGACTGACACCTCATGGCATGGAGGAAGGAGCTCTCAACATCACGGGGCTGACCCAGCTGTCTGAGAGCTTCCTCAATACACCGTCCCCTGTTGTCCTCTCGGGGCCAGGCACCCCAGTGGCGCTTCAGACCAGCACTCCAGCAGCAGCCACCTCCACAGCACCTGGACCCTTCACCCCTGAGACTGGGCACACCTCCGAGTGACCGAGAAGAGTGCCAGAGACTGGGTGGCTACCTGTAGACTTTATTTGGACACTTGACTTGGGTCATTTTTCTTTTACAGCTTGTTATTAATAAATATTATCTTTGCTTCAAACACTTTGCTTCATTTATTTTTTTCAATAAAGTCTTGGTGGAAACTTTTAGAAATGGGTTCAGCCTTTGCATGATTGTGGGATGGGTAAGGATAGCAGTGGGGTGGGCAGGGATACCTTTGGGATGGGTAATAGCTGTGGGATGGGCAGGAATACCTGTGGGATGGGTTAGGATATCTGTAGGATGGGTTAAGATAGCTGTGGGATGGGTTGAGATAGCTGTGGGGATAGATAAAACTCCAGTGCAAGCATAGTGGGACTGTATAGTCCACTCTCCCAGCTGCCACACCTATTGCCCTTCATTATCAATACTAATGTAAGCATTGATCCACACATTTGAACATAAACACAACTCTTTATTAAATGCCCTGTTCATTGTAGGCCCACCCAACATACATGGCCCAATCTCATCCGTGTGATGAGACAGGCTGAAGGAAGCATCCATTAATCATCTACCCTCCTGTCTTGCCACTCCACTGCTCCTGCTGGGGAGTTGCACCAGTGTTTCAGGAGGTTACGCTGCTTCTTCCCTTCACGTGAGGCTCTGTTGGGGCCTTGCACATCCTCAGTGTCTATCAGGTTTTGCCCTTGCCTCCATTCCCCAGGCTCCATGTCCCCATTGCCTTGTTGGAGGCCCACAAGCCTGTTCTGCAAGACTGGGTAGAGGGTGCGCATGAGATTGTGCAGGATGCAGCAAGCTTCCACAATCCTCCTCACGGTCTGTGGGCGATGCTACATGGTGGTGAGAAGTACCTGGAACCTGTTGGCCAGGATGCCAAAGGCTTTCTCCACCACCCGTCTTGCCCTGGACAGCCTTGTAGTTGAAGATCCTTTCTTCATGGGTGAGGCATCTGGAGGTGTAGGGCTTCATGAGGTAGGTTCTGAGGGAGAAGGCGTCATCCCCCACGATCAAGTAGGGCACATCTTGCGTGTCGTTGGGCAGGGGGTCTGGATCTGGGAAGCCCATGATGAGGTTGCGTTCCAGCCCCTCCTTGAGGTGACTGGCATTTTATACCTGGGCATCTGAAGATGAGCCGTTTCCTGAAGCATCGATGGACATTAAATTTGTAGTCAGCATCGACCATGGCGAAGAGGATGATGCTGAAGAAGCCCTTGTAGTAAGTGGAATAAGTGGACCCGAGTTGGGTGGAGCTTTGCAGACCACGTGCTTCCCATCTATGGCTCCAACAGTGTGGGGAAAGTTCCACCTCTGATACCACTGCTCTGCAACTTTCTTCCATCCTTCTTCAGTGGAGGGGCACTGGAAGAGCTCCTCGAGGTATTCTTCGATGATGGCCTGCACCACTTCTCTGACCACAATGCTGATGGTGTTGTGTGGCACCCTCCATCCTGTAGGTGGTCCCTGAGGCCAGGTGGCGCAGAGTCAGTGCCACCTTGAGCCCAGGTTCCAGGCTGGGCCGGAAGTTGGTGCTCTGCTTGGTCAACCTGGGTGTCAGCCGCTGCATAACTTTGTCAAACATGGCTGGAGGCATCATCATGAAGTTCTGGAATGCATGAGGGTCTTCGTTCCTCAGCTCCACCATCAGTTTGTTGTACAGTCCGTACTCCGCTCTTCCAGCGATCCATCTTTGGACCCAGACGCTTCTTGGCCGCCTCCTTTTCTTCCTGTAGTAGAGTTGAAAGAGCCTGTAGATGGCTTCGCATTGTTGCAGAATGATGGTGGCTACCAAAAGGACTGTGTTACGATCCATGGTGGAGATGACTGGATGCTGTGGAAGAGCAAGAGCAAGATGAAGGCTGAAGAGGTCTGCACAGCAGGGCTGCTGGTCTGAAAGTGAGATCCAGGTGAGTTGTTCCCCCTTTTTATAGGCAATATAGGTTTTCCCCTATGTGTCCTTTTGCATCCTCTAGGCATCCTCTAGACATCCTTAATATCCGATATAGGTTCCCTCTGTGAACACTTTTTCCATTTTAAATGCTTTGTTTGTGAGCTGCATCCGCTTTCATCCTTTCTCTGTCTGTGCTACTAATGCTGCGCGTCCATTCTGCTTCCTCCCTGTGTCCGTTTACCGCAGGAGCGGATTTGAGTTGCGTGGATGCACAGCGGATATAGTGGATGTAGCGGATGCGTAACGGATGATGACGGATGAAGAACGGATGTTCCCCGTATGCCTGGCGGATGCAGAATGGACTCGTTGGATACATTTTCCGCTCAGAAAGTTTTGAGCAGCTCAAAACTTTTTGAGCGGATGGAACCTCAGTTGACGGATGCTGGACGGATAGAGAGGAAGAAAAACGGACGCAGTGAGTTCAGAATGGATGCATCGCGTTAACCAACGGATGGCAAGTGTTTTTCTCCATTTTATATCCTCTTTCCATCCGTTGGTGCAGTGTGACAGGGGCTTTAGGCTGATGGGCTTCAGTTTTTATCCAGCCTACATTAGTGACAGATCAGTGGAGCAACTGGGCTTCCAATTTGATGGCCTGGGATGCACAGCTGCAAGTTAGAAGGTGAGGATTTGCCTACATTTATGTGGGCTCGTGTCCTAGCATCAAACTGCAGTGATGGTTTCTTGGCTTGCTTTGCAAATCAATTTGCAACATATTTTTGCTCGTTTCCGCTGAAAAGCTGAAAGTAATGGGAATGGCTGGACTTGAGCTAGTGATTAAGGCATGGGAAAACTTCCAAATTTCTGATTTTAAAATCTAATGTGCCTTTTCCCTGTTAGTACTCTGCTCATTTTCCCCACATCACATTCCTCATTTGAACTTGTCGAAGTCAGTCTCATTAACTTCAATGGGCTCTGGAGCTGTCCCTGAGGATAAGTTACACCTGTCTGAGCTGCTGGAAAGCTATTCAGAATACAATCTGGACTGCTGTGGCTCTCATTATTTAAAAAGTTACACCATTTAAAAGGTGAACAGGTGAACTGTAATTGTTCTGAGAAAACTTTAAGTGGAAGGCTGGAGTAGTCACATTTTCTCTCTCAAATCCTCCACAGTGGCAGGTATATGCTTGATGAACAATAAAGGAAAGCAAGAAGATGCAACCCTCGGTTTGGATCCAATCAACAGAGCTTCTGCAGTGCTGCAAAACAAGCCCAGTTCATTTATTGTCAAAGCTGCATCAACATATTTCATATTTTAGATAAGGAATAATGGATGGAAACTAAACAAGGAGAGATTTAACCTGGAAACATTTTCTGACAGTGAGAACAGTCAACCAATGGAACAGCTTGCCTTCAGAAGTTGTGGGAGCTTCATCACTGGAGGCTTTCAAGAAGAGACTGGACTGCCATTTGTCAGAAATGGTGTAGGGTCTCCTGCTTAAGCAGGGAGGTTGGACTAGATGACTGGCAAGGTCCCTTCCAATTCTGATTATCTGTATATATTAGATGGCAACGGAAAACATCTGGGTCCAGCTGTCAAAAAATTATATTTTTTCTTCTAATGGCATGTTCTGCCCAGCATATCTGTACATGTCAATAGGATTAGCTATCTTACCTATAGGATTGCAGAGCACAACAATCACCTAATTTGTACCTGTAGCATGACATCAGGTTTCAAATCTAAATGTTGCCATGCTGATTTGATTTTTATTATTTTTATCCTTAAAAAAGGATTCCACAGGTGACCCACAGCAGCCAGAAGCCATACTGACACCATTTTCAAGCAGAGGTAACTCAACTTTTGTAAAAAACAAAGTTGCCTTTTGAGGAAAAAAAGCATCTTTGGGACAACCATGACCTGGATGACTGAGAATCTTCATAGATATTTTCAAGCACCTTATGCCTTTAATCTTTGTTGACTAGAAGTTGACAATTGTCAAGAGTTTGACAAGCATTTGCCAAGTTTCTCTAGAAGCAAAAGCCTTCCCTTTGGAGTGCTGTTTTTCAGTGTTTCATCCAACATGTCATGCCTCCTTTTAGAGTACTGTTATATGTGCAAATTTGGCAAGTACACCTAAGAATATAAAGAGCCATTTTTGTTCTTTATCTGAACTCTTTAGAGATCAGAACATTTATGCAACATATTTACTACTAAAAGTTATGCAGAATTGCAAAATATCCTGTTTTTGGCTTAGTTTGAGATTCATAAGAGGTTAACCACACATTGGAAGTTATTAATGATCTATTGTGTAATCTTTTAAGTGAAAAACAGGATATCAGATGATAATGATGCCCATGGACACATGGCATGGGAGGAGTTTCTTATGAAAATCTCTATAACATTTATGTGTGAAAACCAGGAAGTATTATGTAATCTTCTAAATGTGATAAACCTATATAAAACTGTAGGTATTGGAAGGGAGTGTCTCCTTTCTCCTAAAATGGTTGTTTTGGGGTTAGGGGTCTGGTACTGCAATACTTTATATAATAAAGCATCCCATGGGCTCTGGTTATCAAAGTCTGTTGTTTTATTTTTGGTATATTCTCACAAGTACTCTATCTCAGTCAGCTGCATCATGGGAATTCTCCAGTAAGAAATGATTCCTACTGAATTTTTCTTGCTAGGAATGCCATTGCTGAGACCTGTGCAAGTTCTCATTTAGAAAATGACAAACTTTGGAAAGATGTTCTCTTCTCTTTCATCTCTTACAGAAGTTATTTATAGATTTTAGAATAACAGAGTTGGGTGGGATCTTGTAGGTCATCTAGTCCAACCCCCCATCCAAGCAGGAGACCATACAGCTGTCCAATGTCATCTTGAAAGTCTTAAGTGATGGCGCTCCCACAACTTCTGAGGACAAGCTGTTCCATTGGTTGATTGTTCACACTGTCAGAAAGTTTCTTCTTATTTCCAGGTTAAATGTCTCCTTGTTCAGTTTCCATCCATTATCCATTACAGGCGCTTTAGAAAATAGCGTGACCCCTTCCTCCCTGTGGCAGCCCCTCAAATATTGGAAGACTGTATCATGTCTCCCCTGGTCCTTCTCTTCACTAGACTAGCCATGCCAGTTCCTGTATCTGTTCTTCATATGTTTTAGTCTCCAGTCCACTAATCATCCCGGTTGCTCTTTGTACTTTTTCTAGAGTCTCAACATCTTTTTTATAATGTGGTGACCAAAACTGGATGCAGTACTCCTGGTGTAGTCTTACTAAGGCTTTTATATTTAGGACCCTATGACCGCTGAATATGCTTGTTAGGTTGCTTTTGAAGAAGGCATGCCCATTTTTTATTGTTTATTTCCATGCTTATGGGTTGCCTTCAATCTCTTTTTCCCTAAACATTTTTCTTCTTTAGAAAACGTTGATGTTCCTGCTTGAAGCATATTGAAACTTTCCTCTTCATTCTTGGTAGATTTACTTTGTTCAATGCCAAATCCAGATGAGAACATTTTTGATGATTTTATTTTGAATCTGAAATTCATTGTTTTGTGACCTACTTTTTGAAAAGATAGAGACTTTCCCCCACTCTAAGTGGCATTTTTCATATATTTGAAAAGGGCCAAGATAACCTTTCAATCTTCTTTTCTCAAGACTTAGCGTACATTTTTTTTTCAATCCTTCTTCACAGAACATTGATTTTGTTGAATCTGTTCCAGTTCCTTCAAATTCTTCTTAAAGTATGGTAGGAGTATTGAAAGGGAACTTGAGTTATGTCTCAGACTAAACTCAGACTATAAAGGAATTATGGTTTGCCGTGCTTTGAAAATCATACTTTTGGTAATGCAGCTTAAATTTTGTCTTTCCCCCTTGGTACATTATACTGATAACCAGTTTGAAGTTAACTACTTTCTAAAAGGGTCACCCATTCCAATTCTATTTATTTAATTTTTGTTTCTTAAGTGATGAACTTGTCATTTTTCTTAAAATTCGCTTCTTTTGGCTGATCGATATCACCTATCCAGGTCATCAATCTCTTTGCTTTTTATTTCTGTTCCATATGATATTAGCTATTTGATCCATTTTTGTGTCACTCACAAGTACAATCAGCCCTCCCTCCGCTTCATCCTAGTCATTGTTAAAAACATTTAAAAGAACATGGCTAGGATTAAACCTTGAGGTACCTCATTTGATACTTGGCTTTTCTTTAACAAACTACCACTGATGAGCACCATTTGAAGTTCCAACAGCACTGAAAAAAAAATGATGTCAAGCCTGAAATTGACATATGTGTAGCCATTTTAGTTAGACTTAGAAAATATTCTTTTTCTTACTTCCTCTGTGGCAGTCATGGGGGGAAGGGTTTCTGGCTTGCCATATTCCTAAATGGGAAGGTGTGGAGATAAAGAGAGTTGTTTTCGCAAGGTGATCTTTCTTCCCATGGGAAACGAGCTTTCCGTGCTTGGGTCTCTGGAGGTGGAGATTTATGACATCAAGCATAATCAAGTCACCTTTTCCATCAGTGACCACAATATGACTGACTTTTGTCTCAACATACGCCCACACAAAAATCATCACAATGACGTAATCCCCAATTATAACTTCAAAAAAGAAAACTATGATCTTATAGACAACGATCTCTCATCCCTTGATTGGCAATCTCTATTCACTGGATGCAGTACAGTTGAAGACCATTGCAACATATTTTTACTTGAAGTCAAAAGAGTCATCAAACTATATGTACCGACAACAACTCCCAAAACAGCAACAACAACAAAAAAAACAGATTGCCCATAACAATAAGGAAAGTTCAATCCAAAAAGAGATCACTATGGCCGAAAAAGGAATCTGGTCACATTGCCAATTTCAAAAGCCAATAATTTATGCCACCAGATAAAGACTGAATGTACCAATTATCACATTAAACAAGAGGAAAACCTTCTATGCACCAATTCACCCCGCGCTTTTTATAATTTTGTAAACAACAAACTAAAAGACTCAAGGTCCATCCCACCCCTGATAGGATCTAATGGTAAAGACTGCAACAATGACACAATTAAAGCCAACATCTTTAACATTCTTCAGCTCAGTATTTGTAAACAACAATGGATCATGCCCAGTATTTCCTAGCCAAACCACAGACAACTACAATGATCTAATACATATCAATTTGACAGAAGACAATGTTGAAAAAGCACTACGCAATCTAAAACCATCTCTATCTATTGGACTGGATGGAATATGTGTCTACTTCTTAAAAAAGCTATCCATTGCCATAGCTGAACCTCTCAGCATAATATTTGAAAAATCTTTCAGGACCAGCTCCTTGCCAAAACTATGGTCACAAGCCACGGTCATCCCCATCTTCAAAAAGGGAGACCCCAGCTAGTTGAAAATTACAGACTAATGTCCTCATGCTGCATCACTTGTAAAGTCATGGAATCAATTATTAAACAATCCATTATCCTCCACTTAGAAACAAACAACCTAGTCTCCAATAAACAATTTGGTTTCAAGAAAAAACTATCTTGTAATCTGCAACTCTTACACTGCAAAAACATATGGACTCGATCAGGGCAAAGCAATAGATGCAATCTACATAGACTTCTGTAAAGCCTTTGATTCAGTGGTACATGACAAACTACTCCTAAAACTAAAATCTTATGGTATCTCTGGACAACTGCATAACTGGATAGAAGCATTCCTGTCAAACAGAAAAACAAATGGTCAAAATTGGGAGCGTCCTATCAAATTCTGTACCTGTCAACAGTGGTGTCCCCCAAGGCAGTGTTCTAGGACCAACTCTTTTCATACTCTACATAAATGACCTCTGTGGTCATATTCAGAGCAACTGCATTCTCTTCACTGTTGATGTAAAGCTGTTCAATATCACAGACAATACTGCTACCCTTCAAAAGGATCTTGACTATGTATCAGAATGGTCAAACAAATGGCAACTTCAAATCTCAACAAATAAATGCTGTGTCTTACATATTGGCAAAAAAAAAATCAGCAAATAAAATACAAGCTGAATATTCAAGATCTTGTTGATCCAAGTTCTGTAAAGGACCTTGGAATACTCATATCTAATGATGTAAGTGCTAAAGCCCACTGTCACTACATAGCCAAAAAGGCATTAAGAGTTGTTAACCTAATCCTATGTAGCTTTTTCTCTGGTCATATCACACTACCAACTCGAGCATACAAAATATTTGCTAGATCAATACTCGAATACAGCTCATCAGTCTGGAACCCACATTATGTATCTGATATTAGCACAATTGAGAAAGTCCAGAAATATTTCACAAGCAGAGTTCTCCACTTTTCCACTCATTGTAGAATACCTTATGCCACCAGACTTGAAATTCTAGACCTAGAAAACCTTGAATTATGCCATCTTCAGTCTGATCTAAGTAGGGTGTATAAAATCATACATTTCAATGTCCTACCTGTCAATGAATACTTCAGCTTCAACCATAACAACATTCAACCCAAGAGCTCACAATAGATACAAACTCAAGGTTAACCGCACCAAACTTGATTGCAGGAAATACGACTTCAGCAACAGAGTGGTCAATGTCTGGAATACTCTACCTGACTCTGTGGTTTCTTCCCCAAATCCCAAAAACTTTAACCTTAGACTGTCTACTATTGACCTCACCCCTTTCCTAAGAGGTCTGTAGGGGGCATGCATAAGCGCACTGTCCCTGTCCTATTGTTTCTTTTATTTTTCTTGTGTGGACCCATTTCATGTATTCATAACTATGTATATACTTATACCTGTTATCTTGTAAGTGATTGACAAATCAAATAAATAAATAAATAAAAATAAAGCAACGTTGAATTCTATTGGAGAATGTGACTTTTAGGAGTTGTTTCTAACTTCTAATATTGTGGGGTAATTCAAAGTTGTGTCAGATCCGGAATTACCATGGACTTTGCCAATTTGATGCTTTCCTAAATAAATAATTTGTTTTGGAAAATGGACTTTGTTCTTTTCTTTTTAAAATGGATTTCATCACTTGGAAACCTGACAAATGACTTATGACCATTTTTCACACATGACCGTTGCAGCATCCCCATGGTTATGTGATTTACATGCGGCTGCTTGACAACTAGTTCACATTTATGATGGCTGGAGTGCCCCTAGTGTCATATAACCTGTTTTTGTGACCTTTAATAATTTGCTAATAGGTATGTCATGGATACCTTTGTCAAATGCTTCATGAAATTCAGGAAGTACTATTGCCACAATATTATTCATATCTGATTAAATGGAGATAAGATACTCTGTGGCTTCCTAGTAATTAATGATGACTCTATTTTCAAAGCCCTGACAGATTTATCTTTTTATGATCTGCTCTACAGCCTTCCTAGATATTAGTGAGGCTAACTTTGCAGGTCTCTGGATTCTCTTTTTCTTCTTTTTAAACATTTAATATCCTCCTTTAATTATCTAGGCTTCACCATTAGAGGGCTTTCTCAATATTAACACATAAGAGAATGGCCAGAAGATTACAAAACAAATACCCTTTTTCATAAAGATTTCTATTTATATGAATATATAACTTCTCCCGCATCCTAATAAGTTCCTAAGAATTTCCATGGAGCACCTACCTGACCACTGCAAGTAAAGAAAATCCTAACCATCACAATGAACACAGCATCAGTTGCTGCAAGCTGTATTTGAAGTGAGGAATCTCTTTCATTTAAGTTGCTTAGTAATAAACTTTTACTGCAGGATTGAAACCAATTATTGCTCTGTATCTCATAGATTTATGATTTGGCTGGGCAAGGCTGGAAGTGTCAAGTCCACTAAGATGCTGTTACACAATTCTTTGCCCAATACGCTAAAGCTGAACAGGAGGAATGAAAACGCACTAAGTGAGATGCAAATAGAATGATGCCCTTATTTCAGCCATTCCATCAGAAGACCCAGATAATATCACAGGATGATAAATAGAAAACAATTTAGTCATTGTCTGTTACCATGTCTTGGGACTTACTTAAGGAAGAAGAAGATAATATTCTGCCATCCTTTCTCTCTCCTGCTTTCTTTCACTTCTTGTTACTGCCTTTCTGAATAATGTGTGGTGTTACAACCGCTGCCTTCCTTTCTTCCTGATTTAATCTTACTGACCATAAGACTAGGAAAAGCAAACTATGCTAAGGCATGGGGGATGGGTGTATGAGATCCTGACAGTGGCTTGGAAAAATTGGATAATCAGTATAAAGGCCTATCTAAACATTTTAAGAATAAAGAAGCAGGGGTGGGATTCTATCAGTTCGCACCTATTCGCTAGAACCGGTTGTTAAAATTCGAAGCAGTTCGGAGAACCGGTTGTTAGAAGAAATTAATGGCCTAATCCTGTAAGGAAAACAGGAAGGAAACATTCTGATGTTGCTTACAGAAACTGCCTCTCCATTAACCCTTATTACATTCTTGGGAGGACTACATTCCTGTCTCAGGAACTTTTCTGGAGTTTTTTTCCCCTCCTTTGCTAGTACTTTGCTTGTGTGGAGTGACCATTCAAAGTTACAAAGGCACTGAAAAAAGTGACTTTTGACCATTTTTCACACTTGTAATATTATCCCCATAGTCATGAGAGCCCAGGCGAGGAGATGCGTGCCTCAATGTGAGTGATATTGAGTTGGCCACACCCAGCCAATAACATGACCACCAAGCCATGTCCACCAACTAAGCCACACCCACAGAACCAGTTGTTAAAAAAATGAATCCCACCCCTGTAAAGAAGGCAAGGAAATTGAAGGGAATGACACACAAATATCTTATTGTATTTCACATTATTGCATATTGACAGCAAACAGTCTGGATCTGAGTGAAAAGCATTCACTTATTTTAAAAATTGAGAAGTGTAAATTGCTGCATTCAAAGTACCCAGGATATGGATTTTGCATAATGACTTAATGGCATTGACTTAAATGATTTTGAATCAATCACTGGATGCAGAAGCATTATGTGTTTCCAGATTAAGCTTCTGTTGCATAATTTTCCTGTCACATTTAGGGAGCTGATGTAATTGTTTTGAATTTTTCCATGTTTTCCCATTTTAATTCTAGGCAGAAAAAAAAAAAAAAGAGACTTCCAGAGTTACACAAGAAAAGATAAAAAACTTTAATATGATACGGCTTCTATGGGATGGCTTCTCCTTGAAAAGGAGAATAAGCTCAGGGTGGTTCTGGAGGGACTGGACCATACAGCATACAAATGGACTGAGAAAGAACCATACTAATAAAGAAGAATATTTGTAGCTCAGGATTGAAATGAGGAGTCCTTAATGCTCTCTGAGTTTGGATGCTTTATTGCAGATATTTCATTATCTAAACTAGATAAACTAAATTAGTCCTAGCACTGATGATGTCATCTAGTTTGAGTAATGAAATGTCTGCAAGAAAACTATCAAGCTCTGATAACACCAAGGATCCCTTAAGAACCAAACTCCCATTGAGCAAAGACCTGATAGTTCAACCTCCCAGTTACAATCTCTAGCACAACTTCTGAGTCTTTGACATACATAGATTATCCCAGCGCTGAAAAGTATAGAAGTCAAAGAGAAGAGGTCCATGGGCATAAATGGCCAACACAAGTCTTTGTAATTTTCAGTGAGCTCCGTTTTCTGATTATGTCTGAAGCAGATAGCTAACACTGAAAAGAAGGCTGAGACAGCTTCATCTGAACCTGCCTGGTACTGAACAAAATATTTGTTTATTGATTCATTCAATTTATACATGTTGTCAGGGTTCCGGCAGTTACTCCAATTAAATCATGAGGCTCGAGCCACAAAACTAAAGAGGATTTATTTGAAGTTACCATTCTACATCTGGCAATAACCTGGGTGTAGCCAACTCTGAGATACGTAATTCACTGTCACCCTTGATCCTACTTTCCCCCCCACTCCTCGTTGGGTGTATCATCCAACGAAAAACATCCATAGCCAAGAGTTATCAATCATGCTCTTCAATTAGATTTTTTCATGGCAGAAGCTTCAACCATCTAATCAGTCTTTGAAGAAAATATGAATGGGATGTACTTTCGATTCCACACAATTACCTGCTCTTTGAAACTCCCCCCACTTCTTTCTATTGTCAATTATAAAATGTATACACAAAATGTTTTATGAGTCGACTCATGTCTTGGTTATCTTCTGTACCAAAACTTAATATTTAAACCAACTTCACATTGACTTCATATTACAACCTCCAAATTCAGAAGAGACTTATCTCTAGCTAGGGTAGTATGGTAGCCCAGCAGTTAAAGCCCCTGTCACACAGCACCAATGGATGGAAAGAGGATGTAAAATGGAGAGAAACACTTGCCATCCATTGGTTAACGCGATGCTTCTGTTCTGTACTCACTGCGTCCGTTTTTCATCCTCTCTATCCGTCCAGCATCCGTCGACTGACATTTCATCCACTCAAAAAGTTTTGAGCTGCACAAAACTTTTTGAGCAGATAAAGTATCCAATGCATCCATTCTACATCTGCAACGCATACAGGGAACATCCGTTCTGCATCTGTCGTCATCCGTTACACGTCCGCTATATCTGCTTGGCATCCGCTGTGCATCCGCGCAACTCAAATCCGCTCCAGCGGAAAACGGACATAGGGAGGAAGCGAAACGGACACGGAATGGACACAAAGCATTAGTAGCACAGATGGAGAAAGAATGAAAGCGGATGCAACTCGCATACAAAGCATTAAAATGGAAAAAACGTCCACAGAGGGGACGTATCTCAGATATTTAGGATGTCGGCAGGATGTCTAGAGGATGCAAAAGGACACCTAGTGGAAAACCTATATTTCCTATAAAAAGGGGGAGGAACTCCCCTGGATCTCACTTTCAGTCCAGCAGCCCTGCTGTGCAGACCTCTTCAGCCTTCATCTGGCTCTTGCTATTCCACAGCATCCAGTCATCTCCACCATGGATCATCACACACTCCTTTTGGTAGCCACCATCGTTCTACAACAGTGCGAAGCCATCTACAGGCTCTTTCAACTGTTCTACGGGAAGAAAAGGAGGCGGCCAAGAAGTGTCTCGGTCCGAAGATGGATTGCCAGTAGAGCCAAGTATGGACTGTATAACAAGCGGATGGTGGAGCTGAAGAACGAAGACCCTTATGCATTCCAGAACTTCATGAGGATGCTGCCAGCCATGTTTGACGAAGTTGTGGAGCAGCTGAGACCCAGGTTGACCAAGCAGAGCACCAACTTCCGGCCCAGCCTGGACCCTGGACTCAAGGTGACACGGACTCTGCGGCACCTGGCCTCTGGAACCACATACAGAAACATGCAGTATGCCTGGAGGGTGCCACACAATACCATCAGCAAAGTGGTCAGAGAAGTGGTGCAGGCCATCATTGAAGAATACATGGAGGAGCTCCTCAAGTGCCCCACCACTGAACAAGGCTGGAGAAAACTTGCAGAAGAGTGGTATCAGAGGTGGAACATTCCCCACACCGTTGGAGCCATAGATGGGAAGCACGTGGCCTGCAAAGCTCCAGCCAACTCAGGGCCCACTTATCAGAACCACAAGGGCTTCTTCAGCATCATCCTCTTCGCCATGGTCGATGCTGACGACAAGTTCATCTACATCGATGCTTCAGGCAACGGGTCAGCTTCAGATGGCCAGGTATAAAATGCAAGTGATCTCAAGGATGGGCTGGAACGCAACCTCATCATGAGTTTTCCAGATCTAGACTCCCTACCCAATGACACACAAGATGTGCCCTATTTCATCGTGGGTGATGACGCGTTCTCCCTCAGAACCTACCTCATGAAGACGTACACTTCAAGATACCTCACCCGTGAAGAGAGGATCTTCAACTACAGGCTGTCCAGGGAAAGACGGGTGGTGGAGAATGCCTTTGGCATCCTGGCCAACAGGTTCCAGGTACTTCTCACCACCATGCAGCATTGCCCACAGACCGTGAGGAGGAACGTGGAAGCTTGCTGCATCCTGCACAATCTCATGCACACTAGCTACCCAGTGTTGCAGAAGAGGCTTGTGGACCTCCAACAAGGCAATGGGGACATGGAGCCTGGTGATTGGAGGCAAGGGCGAAACCTGATAGATACGTGGATGTGCAAGGCCCCAACAGAGCTTCACGTGAAGAGAAGAAGCAGCGCAACCTCCTGAAACACTGGTGCAACTCCCCAGCTGGAGCAGTGCAGTGGCAAGACAGGATGAAAGATGCTTAATGGACGCTTCCTTCAGCCTGTCTCATCACACTGATGAGATTGGGCCAGTATGTTGAGTGGCCCTACAATGAACAGGGCATTTAATAAAAAGTTGTGTTTATGTTGAAATGTGTGGATGAATGATTACATTGTTACTGATAATAAAGGGCCAAAGGTGTGGCACCTGGGAGGGTGGACCATACAGTCCCACTATGCTTGCACTGGAGGCTTATCTATCCCACTGCTATCCTTACCTATCCCACAGCTATTACCCATCCCAAAGGTATCCCTGCCCATCCCACAGCTATTACCCATCCCACTGCTATCCTAACCCATCCCACAGCTATGACCCATCCGAAAGGTCTCTCTGCCCATCCCACTGCTATCCTTACCCATCCCACAAGCATGCAAAGGCTTAAACCATTTCTAAAAGTTTCCACCAAGACTTTATTTAATAAAATAAATGAAGCAAATGTGTGAAGCAAAGATAAACTTTATTAATAACAAGCTGTAAAAGAAAAATGACCGAAGTGTCCCAAGCAAAGTTAAAGTCAACAGGTAGCCACCCAGTCTCTGGCACGCTTCTCAGTCATTCTGAGGCGTGCCCATAGTCTCAGGGTGAAGGGTCCATGTGCTGTGGAGGTGGCTGCTGCTGGAGTGCTGGTCTGAGGAGCCATTGGGGTGCCTGGCCCTGAGAGGACAACAGGGGACGGTGTGTGGAGCAAGCTCTCAGAGAGCTGGCTCAGTCCTGTGATGTTGAGAGTCCCTTCCTCCAGGACATGGGGTGTCAGCCCCAATACCGATGACAGATGTTCTGAGGCCGGGCTTGGCTGTGGGGTGGAGGAAGGAGGAGTGTAGTGGGGCTGTCTGGTCTGCAGCTGAGCGAGGTGAGGCGTGGGTGGCATCTGTGGCATGGGTGGCATCAGTGGCATGGGTGGCATCGGTGGCGTTGGTGGCATCGGTGGTATCAGTGGCATTGGTGGCACTGGTGGCGTTCGATGTACCTGCCTGGACTGGGAAGGGCTGCCTGTGCTGCTGGAACTCCTGGTAGCCTTAGCCTTGGCAGGTGAGGGCCTATGGAAAGCCTTGGAAGGGTAGTGACATCACCTGGGGTGGAGGAGCAGACCTGGACTGGGTGGGAGCAGGTTCAGCTGGGTCTGGAGGGTTGTGAAGAAGGCTGGTGATCCTGTCCTTGATCACCTGGTACTGTGATTCAGACATGTTCATGAGGATCTGGTTGACGTAGGTGAGGAAGGGCTTGCGGTTGGAGGATGGGACGTTGGTGTGTACCAGCTGAGAGAGGAGATCTATGCTGCTTCTGATGGTGTCCCTGATCTCCATCAGGACAGTGTGGCTCTGCCCTTCGGTCTGGCTCTCTGCCTGCTTTCTGTGGAAGTGGAGCTGAGGGTGGATGTGGGTTGGTCTCTGGTGGAAGTGCCCTCTCATTGCTCCCACTGTGTCAGGGGGTCCTCCACGCACTCCGCCATGGGGAGTGCAGCTGTTGGGGGGGTCTCCGTCGTGGCACGCTCCACAGATACCTGCCTGGACACAGGAGCTGACTCTTGGCCAGAAGAGGACTGGCTCTCAGCAGGCTGCCTGAGAGAGAGGGTTGTGAGAGGGGCTGCTCCTCGGTGGCGGATCTCACCCTCCAAGAAGCTGCACTTGGCCATCACGTAGGTCTCTTGGTCCGTCAGCTTGACCGTGGCCTGGCCAGATTTCTTGAGGTGCAGCTTCCCGTACCAGGTGTGCATGTGATTCCACAAGCTGAGGAGCACCTCCGAAGTGTCGCCCAGGTTTTCTGCCTTCTCTCTCCAAACAGCCTGCTTCCTTTTGGTGTCTCGATAGAGCCTGTGTCCCTTCCGCCAAAGATACTCGTTCTCCCTCAGCCATTTCAGCACCTCATCCTCATGTTCCTCTTCGATGGAGTATTGCCTCCTCTCCCGTTCTCGTTCAAGCGTATGCCTCTTCCTCCCTCTGGCAAGGCCATCTGGGCCCTCATCAGAGGGCCTTTGAGTTGTAGGGGCTGCTCCACCACACCACCACCAGCAGCAACAACAACAGTAGCAGCAAAAGCAGGACCAGCAGCAGTAGCAGCACCAGCAACACCAGCAGGACCAGGATCAGCAGCAGCAGAGTAAGCACCAGCAGCACCAGCAGCACCAGCAGCACCAGCAGGACCAGGAGCACCAGCAGCACCAGCAGCACCAGCAGCACCAGCAGCACCAACAGCACCAGCAGCACCAGCAGCACCAGCAGCACCAACAGGACCAGGAGCAGCGCCAGCAGAGTAAGCACCAGCAGAAGCTCCAGCACCAGGAGCAGCGCCAGCAGAGTAAGCACCAGCAGAAGCACCAGCACCAGGAGCAGCGCCAGCAGAGTAAGCACCAGCAGAAGCCCCAGTACAGGAGCAGTGCCAGCAGAAGCTCCAGCACCAGAAGAGTCAGCCCGAGCAGCAGAAGCCCCAGCAGAAGCAGAGTCAAGGCCAGGGGATGGAATGGTGGCCCTGTCCCTCTTGCCAGGGCTGGCAGCAGATGCCACAGGCTTTCTCTTCTTCCCCATGGTTGTTGGCTGGCTGGCTGGCTGGCTGGCTGGAGCTGTGTCTTGCAGCAGGTCTTTCCTCTGAATGGTGACCTGCTTGCGAGCTGCTTCCCTTTGTATCTGTGGGGCTGATGCAATGCATCCTCCCCGCATGCGCAGTGAACGCTTTGCATCCGCTAGGCATCTGCTAGGCATCCGCTAGGCATCTGCTAGTCTTCCACTTTGCATCCGCTTCATCCGCTCGGCATCCGCTCGGCATCCGCTCTTTCTGCTGTGCGTCCGCTTAGCTGTGCTCCCCCGGAAGCCCTGCGGATGTGCCATCCGCTTCCATCCGCTTCCATCCACTAGGCTTCCATGGAGCATCCGCTTTCCATCCTGGCTACGTCCTCCCCCTGTCCGTTCTTTTCCGTTGTTGTCCGCTCTGCTTATGCAAATTTGGGGCACTTTTGAGAGCGGATAACAACGGATGGAACATTTTCTCGTCCGCTGTGTCCTTTTTACATACGTTTTGCATCCGTCGGCCAATGTGACAGGCCCTTAAGATGTTGGATTTGTTGGCTGGAAAGCCAGCAGCCCAGGCTTAAGACCTATGTGATGGGAAGAGTTCTCATCTTCACCCCAGCTCCAGCCAACCTCACAGTTTGAAAGCATTCAAGTGCAAGTAGATAAATAGGTACCACCATGATGGGAAGGTAACAATACTCATGATCTTATGTTACCACATGATTACAGGAATGTCTTTGGACAGTGCTGGCTCAATGGTCTTGAAACAGAGATGAGTACCACCCCTACAGTTGGCAACTAGCTGAGTAAAATCCACAGGGATTTCCTTTACCTTTTCCCATTTTTTAATCTCTAGTTAATTTAATGCCACCCCACAGTTTTGGAAGGGAAATATAGGAAAACCCCATATGAAACCCAATATTGCCCTTATGGCTCGGGTGCTATACAAATCATAGCCATGTTCTTTTGTACTGTCAGTTCTACAGGGACATCTGCTATCAGTAGATGACTCCCTCCCCTTTTTATTTCAATTTCTCCGGTCCTCTTATCTGTTAAACAATCAAGATAAATTCATTTTTCTAAAAGTAGCAATATTTTGCTACAATATATGTAAGCTACACCCCAAATAGTTGCTAAGAATTATTGATCTTAGGGGATAATTTTGTTTTGTGTGTTTTATAGAACATATTTTTATTGGTCAAAGTTTTGTTTTGCCCCAAAGTTTTGTTGTAGATTGTTGGTAAAGTTATTAACATTTTTGAATTATTACCAGACGGGATAAACTTTACTGTTTTCCTTCTGCTGAAAGTGTCTTATGTACCCTAGATTATGGGTTAGAGTTAGACTATGGTTGTCCTTCTCTGTTTACCCCCATATTACCTGGACAAAATATACAAAGATCCAATATTCTCCCCCCATTTATTTACAGACTAGCTCAATACCTGTGCTTTGCTATGAAACTATGTGGTCGGGCTTTGTTTTTGGGAGGAAAGTAAGGGAAAAAATTCTTCCTCTGCTTACCAGCAT
Source organism: Laticauda colubrina (assembly GCA_015471245.1). Taxonomy (NCBI): domain Eukaryota; kingdom Metazoa; phylum Chordata; class Lepidosauria; order Squamata; family Elapidae; genus Laticauda; species Laticauda colubrina. The sequence goes on from BLBF01000063.1 coordinate 4,472,053, forward strand.
CCATTGACATTCATCTGCTTAGCATCCTTTCAGTGTGTGAGAGAGTTGAGTGCTGTTTGGAAACTGAAACAGTATTTGCTATTTGAGCAAGAAGGAGACAGCAAGGAGCCTGGGCATGGCTTGGCTCAACTGTTTGTACTAAAGCTGCTTGGTGCTGTGAAACTAAAACTGAAACTCTTCTTCTCTGCTTGTGTTTTGCATTTGGAACAGATTTCTTTTCAGGTGGGGAGGGGGAGTAGAACTCTTAGCATCAGAGCCAGAGATTGTATTCAGCAGGTTCTGACCAGTTCTGGAGAACCGGTTGTGGAAATTTTGAGTAGTTCGGAGAACTGACAAATACCACCTCTGATTGGAGATTTTATAGTATCCTTCCCCTGCTATGCCCACCAAGCCATGCCTACAGAACTGGTCATAAAAAAAATTGAATCCCACCACTGATCAGAGCGTGTTAATAATAATAATATATGCAATACTAGTGATCTGATGGTCATTTTGAAAAATCCTTTCTAAGTGAGCACTAGAAGCCAAGAGGAACACACATGCCAAATTTCAAGTTTGTAGGCTTTACGGTTCTGGAGATTTTGTGATGATGCGTGAGTGGTATTTCACTTATATATATATAAATAGATCAGGGCAATTTTTAATTTCCTAAGGGAGAATTGAAAGCTTTTTCTGCCCTACCTCCTATTTCAAATTCTCCCAGAACTCTGCCTTCCATGATGGTTTGACAGCTATGCAGAAGACCAACCTGCATTGGTGGAAAGAAGGAGCATTGCATTCCATGATTGACAGGACTGCCATCTCATCCAAAGAATCTTTCTAATCAGGTTTCTTGAAGTTTTCCTAATCACAGAATTTGATGATGACTGTGGTGTTGGGAAGTTGAGAGAACTTGAGAGACTTTGTTTAATTTGACCATTTCCTTACCAGATTGTTTGCGCTGCCCTTCCCTAGAAGGGCAGCCACTCTTTTATGTCTCCCTTTATCTGCTTAACTGGCTTAAAGATTCATTTTGTTTTGTGAGTTAATAACTTGCATTGCTTTCTCCCTGAACTCCTGACAGTAAGCTCCAGTCCATTCATGAAAGGAAATAATTAAATATAGCCATCACTGCTTCCCTTTGCACAAAACCCATCTGTCTGAAATTTAACAAAGTTGTTTCTCACATAAGATTCATTTATGTTTCATATTTTATTATATTATGCTTCAAAGCAAAAAAGGTATGGGTATTTTATAACTAGAATTTAAAAGCGCATACTTTGAAAACTTCTGTATCAATTTTCATGCATTTTAACATGTTCACCCCTTACTAGTAATGCAGCTTCTTTATAAATATAATTACAGTGTGACAAAAGAACTCTGTAGTTAAAAAAAATATTTGAAGCTATATTGCTTAAAAATCCATGTATTAGTTTCTATAGAATAAAGCATGCTTTATCCAGTTCTAAAATTCATTAAGTCCTGAAATTTCCATCCTATTTTGATAAACAACACAACATTGGTAGCCATTTTTTAATTTTTCTTTTTTCTTTAGGTATAAATGTTTTCCCAATCCATGTTCAAGGATTAGGAATAAGACAGGACAGTTTCCTCCTCAGACCATTATTCCTTAAATTTTTCTTCCCACTTTTCTTCCCACTTTTAAAAATTATGGAGGACACCTTCAACAGCTTTTGTTTGTATTAGTTATGTGTATCAATATTTACAATCTTAAAAATTAAACCAAGGCATCTGTAGAAATATTGATTGAACAATATAAAATAATAGATATTAGATAGATATTAGATATTAACATAAATATTTTTCATGAAAAAATCCTGTATTTTTAACAAATAGAAAAATAATGAGAAGAATATAATTGGTCTAAATTTTTACAAATGCCCTCAACATTTGGCAAATAATTTTGATTTTCAGGACCTGATAAGGTTTTGGCGGGGACTCGGGGATTTTTGGACCATACTTTAAGAAATGCTGCCTAAGCAATCCTTGATTTGGACTATTTCCCAAGTGAACCCAGAAACAAACTTCTAGTTTTGAAGCAGGTTTGTGTACAGATAACAAATAATCAAAGTTGGAAGGGACCTTGTAGGTCATCTAGTACAGCTAGCTCTTTCAGGTGGTGGATGTCCCTCCCTACGAGTTCTGAGGTTTCATTCAGATTGAAGCAACACATCCCTTTGAATGTTTTGCAGCCATAGTTATGCTTCAAGGGAAGGAATTTTATTGCTGCCCTATTCTCCAGAGTGGCTTCTCTGACCTCCCTCAGTTCTCTGTTAAGGGCATCCAGGGCATGGGAGGTCGAATTCAAGCTTTTTGCCAGGGTACATGCTAGTCTATTCAAATTTTTAGAATTTCACACTGCCAATCCAGGTACCCCTACCAAGGATATTGCCAATGAGATGTATTTTGTTTTTTTGTGGGAAGGGAGACTTTGGAATCACAGTCTGAGTCTAGGGTTTGGAAGGCTCTCCTGTGTCGTCTCTGTAAGGATGGCATAAGCATGGATAACCTTCCTAAGGTGCAGGTGCCATTTGTGGCATTTGCAGGAAGGTATGAGTAGGCTTTTAAGCCACAAAGGAAAAACCATCCTGGTGGGAGCTTCAGGTAACTATATGAAAATGATATGGTCTCTGTGTAGTTGCATTTTAGGTCTGTATTGCTAAGACTGGTGCATTCTGTGACCCTAGGTGAGCTGCACCCAGTGACATTAAAGCATCTCACAGAGGTGGTTACTGCAGCAATGTGTAGGGCGTACATGGTGTGGTCCTTGGTTTTTGTAGGGTGGCCCCAGCTAAAAATGCTTTCGTAGGAGTCAGGAAGGTTTCTAAATGTGGTGTCGTTGTTATGTGGCCTAGTTGCTATTCCCATTAGGCATGTGGTTAAGATGTCCTTGACTGATTTCCCTCCTGCTAAGCAAAAGGTAGTGGTGTTGAGTATTTCTCTTGCTAAATATTCCCATATGCTTCCTTTCTCTGGGATAAGCTTTGGTTCCAGGAACGCAGTTGCTTGTGTTACAAGTATTACAATTGTTACAGAAAATAATACACAGTATATATTGCATTTTATGTTTCCCATTGCTAGATTTCTTTTCTTCTCTCCCCCCCCCCTTTTTTTTTATTTGTACAATGTGAAAAATGTAAAAAAAATGTATAGGTCAAGTATCAAAAATTGTTAAAGTCTCTTCTTTTTTAAAAAAAAATACAAAGAGAAAAAAAGAAAAGGGAGAAAAAGGAAAAATAGAGAAGGTAAATATATATATATATATATATATATATATATATATATATATATATATATGCTGTTTAGCTTCCTTCGGGTATTATCCCACGTCATTGTAGTTCTGTTAAAGTTGTAGCAACGTTTCAGCAGAATTTCATCTGCCATCTTCAGGCTTCTGTATGGATATCCATGGTGAAATACATATATATATATGTCTGTCTTTATATATATATAAAAGAGTGTTATAACTGTAAGCAGAACTGAAGTCATGTTGGATGGCCCATTGAATTAAATAAGGAAGTGTCTCAAACACAGTAGCTCTGCCAAATAAGGAAGTGTTCCAGTTTGTGCACAAGAGAGAAAAAAACAGAATGAGGTTAGAACAATGGGGAATTTTAATAAAGTGCTGATGTGTCAGAAACTGTGTAACTGCTTTTGCTAGATAGGGAAACGCATAAACCTTTGAAAAATATATGTGTCAATTTGAAAACAGAAAGAATGTGAGCCAAGCCCTCGTACAAGGGGGAGGACAGTTAGGGTATAAAAATACTGCCTGAATTTTGCTCTGGGTTCCTTCAATGCCTGAGGGAACCTGCCTCTGCAGACGCGTAATAAACCTTGTTTTCCTTGGATCAATGAAACTTTTGGTGGTCTTTTCATCAGTTCCACCTCACATAACTGAGCACCTGGGAGTCCAGTTTTGTGTAATTCAGTGGTTGCCCTTGGTTCTTCAGAGTTGTTTGGTTCAATGGTGTTGAAGAAAATGCTGCAAGGGTCCACTGATCTGTGTCCAGATTTTTCTTGAGTTTGATGGGTGGGATTGATTGTGGTAGAGTTTGGCTGTGGTCTATGACTGCTGGCTTTGCATGTGTCCAATGTATCCAGGAATCTCATTCTGCAATCTTAATGGCAGTGTGAGTAGTTAGTAAGACTTGGTGGGGTCTTTTCCACCTGGGTTGTAAAAGTGAGGTTCTGGTGAAGAACTTGATCCAAACCCAATCTCCCAGCTCATATGGGTGCAGGGCTTCTTCAGGGGGTAAGGTCTGTGTCAGCGCATTCTGGGTCCAGAGGGTCTGTAGTTGCTTTTGCAGGGCTGTAAGATAAGAAGAGAGAACCCTATTCCCCCCTATCTAGGCAGAGGGAATGAGGATCGAGGCCTTGTAGGGTATCGGGGGGCCAACCAAAAAGGATTTCAAAGGGGGAAATACCTATGTCCTGTCTTGATCTAGTTCTGAGATAAAAGAGGGCAATTGGGAGCACTTGTGGCCAGGAGAGGTGTGTTTCCTGACAGAGTTTGCCCAGTCGGGTTTTTACCTCCCTGTTAGCTCTCTCCACGGCTCCTGTTACATGGCAGACTCCAAAAGCGTATTTGGAATCTGTATAGATGTTGGTCGATCGGTTCCTAGCAGTTTCGCAAGCTTTTGTTAAAGCTATAAGCTCAGCTGCTTGGGCGCTATGGAAAGGAGGAAGGGGGGAAGCCCAGATAATTTCTTATAGAGAGACTACAGCTGCTCCTGTTACTCTTTTGTTCTGGTGCATGTAAGAGGAACCATCTGTGAAAAGTTAAGTGTCGGGGTTTTGTAGCGGGGTATCTGTTAAATCGGAGCAGGGTAGTTCAGCGTCATGCACTAAATGGAGGCAATCATGGAGATTGCCTTCTTCCTGTCCTGTGGGAAGTAGGGTAGCTGGGTTTAGAGTATTACATCTTTCAAATTTAATGTGATCAGAGGTAAAAAATTCAACTTCATATTGAGCCAAACGCTGCTGAGTAAAGGCTTGTGTCTGGCTCTTTAAGAGAATTGCAGAAACTTCATGGGGGACTTTTAGTAATAGTGGATGCCCTAGTACCAAATCCTTAGATTGTTTCACTAGTTCGACTGTAGCTGCCACGGCTCTTAAGCAGGGGACAGCCCCTTGAGCTACTGGATCTTGGGTTACAGAATAGTAAGCGACTGGTTGATGTGTGTGTCCAAAAGGCTGCGTTCGAACCCCAGCAGTAACACCTATTTTTTTTTTCATGGATGCATAAGGTAAAAGGTTTCCTATAGTCAGGTAGCCCGAGTGCTGGGGCTGATGCCAGGGTTTGTTTCATGGTCTGAAGTGTTTTGTCCAAAGATTTGAACCATTCAATGGGGTCAGGCATGTTTTTGCCTGTTAGTTGAATGAGTGGTCAGGCTAATTCTCCAAACGAGGGGATCCATGGGCGGCAGAAGCCCAGTACTCCCAGTAAGGCTCTGACTTGTGATTTTGTCTGGGGTGGTTTCATGTGTAAAATGGTTTCTACCCAGTTAGGGGACAATTTTTTACTTCCTGATGCAATCATGTAACCCAGATATGTTATTTCTTGTTTTAAATACTGCAATTTGGAAGGGGAGGCTTTGTGCCCTCTTTCTGCCAGGGCTTCAAATAAGTATAGGGTGTCTGTTTCTTCCCAAATAGTTTTCATAGTTCATCTTTCATTAGAAAGACTGAAAGCAGCTGGGTCATGTTACCCCAGGATGGATTATGGCCATCTGTGACAGATTTCAGGGTTTGAATTACTGTTTGAGAATCAGCCCTGAAAGCTGGGGTATTCTTTTTTCAGATGACCAAGTCAGAGGCAGAGAAGGGAGTGTGGGTAAAAATGTATTCTAATTGTCCCCTAGTTCTGCCTGGCACTGATTTGCTTAAAAGGGGAGCCATAATCCGTGCCTCAGTCTTTCCTTCCAGGGAATGGGTTTCAGGTTTTTCCTGATCTTTTCCCTTGGTCAGGTCTTTGGTCCTAGGCATTTCAGCCCAGCAGTACCAATAGGGTATTGGCTGGGTTTAATGCATGTTCTAAGTACTTTCAGAGTTTTATAATCCAAAGTATGGCTATCAGGCCAAATTTGTCTTCCCGTGTCATCTCGCAACAAAGCCCACTTTTTGCCAATTCTTTTTTCGTCTCTTTTATTCATTCCATGCAGGACAGGCACTTGCCTTTCATCCCAAGCCTCAAGTAATTTATTCAAGGGGGTCTCTTCCATTGCCCTCGAGCTACAACTTCCCATATTCCCTACCTGATGTGGGGATTATTTTGGTTTAGCCGGGCTACCGACGTCAGTTTTCAGACAAAAAAGGTCTGGAAAGGACTCCGGTTTCCCTACACACGGAGTACGGGCCCCTTTCTCTTAGGGAAACTCTGCCATCAGTTTGAAGACACCCCCTAAAAACAGAGATCTTGGAGGACAGTCTGCCCCCTAGCAGCACCGGTATGGGCCCCTCCCCACACTCCGTCGTCAGTTTTCAGATCTCCCTTAAAGGTGGGGATCTGGAAGGACCTGCTCTGCTTTTTAGGCAAACTATTTCCAATTCTGTTTGCCAGCAGCCGGTACGGGCCTCTTCTTAAATGCACAGGGCTTTGCTTGCGGGATGCACCGGGACTATTTTCTGCTTTTTATTTATTTTTAACACCAGTTCCTTTTGTAGCCCGCTCAATTTTTCTTACATCCTTCAGAAAGACTCACACTCCATGATCCCCCCTTGTCTTCCCAAATCCAGCCGGTCATGGCTTGTTGGAGCTGGCAGCTGGCTGGGGTGTGGCTGGCAATCACGGAGGAGGTGAGGTCCCGCTGTTTCTGCAGAGAAAACCCACAATCGCACACCTGGTCCACTCACACTTCAACTCCCCTCCCTAGTAAGATTATACATTTGAAGCAGTACTCACCTGCTTTCAAGCAGCTGTTGAGTGGAAAAACCCAAGGAGTCCCTTTACTACCTTATGCCTTCCGGGCTGGGTCCATGGATTTTGTCCCTGGACAAAGAAGGTCCATGCTGGTTGGGGTTGGATCTGCGGGCCCGGTCCGGTGGCAGGGTTGGCTGGAAAACCTTTGTGGGTCACCAATTGTTGAAAGGCTGTCAAAGTGCCTTTCTTCGAGGATTCAAATTTTCCCACTGGGAGAGCTCCGGTGCAAGGATACGGACAACTGCTTGAAAGCTGGATCTTTTTATTTTCAGGAAGGCAAGAGACAGCGTGGCTGCGTTCCTGGGGCTAGCTAGCTAATTTCGAATGGTAAGTTCCTGGTTTTTATACCTTTTTCCTCCCTTTGTGTTTGAATGTCCGTTAGGGTTTAATGTTTAATGTTTAGATATTAAAATCCTGTCAGAGTTTATTTTTAGCCAGAAGGCAAACTTAGCGAGGCGTGGAAAATAAACTCTTTTAAATAAACTTTAAAAATAAATTTAAAATAAATTTAAACTTTAAATAAAATTTAAAATAAATGGGGTGGCTTGATTGTATCATCGGTTTTTTCCTAATCTCTTTTAGCTTTATAACGGTTTTCCTGTTTGTTTTGTAGTAATCTTCTGTTTGTTTCCTTTGTGATTTATTTTGTAACTTTTGTCTGTTTGTTTTGCTGATTTGGCATGTCCTGTGTTTGTAAGGGTTTTCTTTTCCTTGTTTCTCTAGCTTTCTTAATTACTTGGCTTTTGTCTAGGGGGCTTCTTTCAATACCTTTTATTAAATTTCTTTTCCTATGCAAGTTTGTTTTATGGCTGGCCTGATGTTTCCTTCGGGCTTTTCCTGCTTGGGTGACACCACTGTCCTTGTGAAGTTCCCTTTCCACAGAAGCATATCTAAAACAAGTTTACATCAACACCATTCATTGTATTTTTTGCTTTCATTATGTCCATAAGTCCTTCATACCCTGCCTTTTGTCCTTTAAACTTCTCAAATCTTTCTTTTTGAGGATCTTTTCAAGTCCATCCAACAATGACTTTCTTTGTCTTGTCTCTTCTCTTTGGACCAATTCTTTCTTCTTTTCTATGTTGCTTTTTCTATTTGAAAATCATTTATGATCAAACCATTATAGTGTTCTTCTTTGAAACTGGCTACTTATTTTTGTATTCAATCCATTTTCATTCGACATTCACTTATTATTGTTCCTATCTCTTCTCAGGATTGGCAACTCAATAAGTGACTCATTTCCACTGCATTACATTTCTATTAAGTTTCTCCTAATATACCCAACTTTCTCCTTGGGAGAAGCCTGCTTTTATAGCCAGCTATTGGTTGGTTATTCTGACAGACAGACATTGCTCTCAACTATCTATGCACTATCCACTGACAATCTACAAACTTCAAAACAAACGCCTTTAAATCTTCCCATCTTTAGTAAACAGTCTATCAACATGCACTAATTCATCTATTTGCTTTCACTATTTATACATAATTTGCATTTTTTTTCTGTCAAGCATAACTACCTTAGTCTTTAATGTATACATTTTAAGATCCTTTCCTTAATTTGACCGATCTGCCTAAAGTTCACTGCAATTCACTTCAGTTTTCAGAAAACAACATGGCAATAACTAGGTAAAAAAATAGAAACACATCCATATCTTTAATCAATGCTCTGCATCATTAATACAAACATTTCTTATTCATTTCTCCATAAATGCATCATATAATCAAAAACGTATTTATGTCTTTATTTGTGCTCATGCACAATCATTTACTAAGTATTTGATTTAGTCTCATGCATCCTCTCCTTAAATAATACCCTAGCTTTATTCCATTTGATAATCAGCCTTCAGCTCCATATTTATGCAAAACATTATATAATCCACATATTTTCTCTAAAACAACAAAATAAATATCTTTTCATACAATGATTTGCTAGATACTACAATTTTTCTTATCTCTAGTGATCACCACTTCACATAAAGATGCTGGTTTGGAGGTTAGCAAGCCTATGTTTGAGACCTGACTGCTGCTCTGTGGCAGGGCAAGCTCCTGACATTTGCTCTCGTCTAGCTCCTTGACTAGGGACATAAAAAGAGTGTCATGCCCCTGGTGGAGACTGACTCTGAGCAAGAGGAGGAACAGCCAACAGGGAGTTGAAGTGTGGCTCCAGAGGTGGTAGAGGAGGCTAGGGAAGGGCAGAGGCCGGCTGAGCAGTCAGAGGAGGACCCAGGCCCATCCCCTAGCCATCCTAGGGCATGCAGGAAGGAGAGGATCAGGGTAAAATGTGGTCTACTCAGGAGAAGAGGGCCATGATCCTCTTCATGGGTTGCAGGTGTGAGATCTGCATAAAAGGTTGGATTTGCGTGCTAACAGATGCTGGAGACAAATTAGTGTTTCATTCCTTAAAGAAGGTTTATCTTGACTGGTGTTCTTCCAACAGACTGTACCTGGTTATCTTCCTGAAGTTGGCAATTATCTATCCTGGTCTGTCATGGAACTTTATGCAGTGCAGTTTGTTTTTGGTTTTTGCTTCATTATCGGCTCTTTGAATTTGAACTGTGTTTCTTTCCTTTGAAATGTTATTTTGAAAATAGTTTACTCCTCTACTGTGAACAATTAAACAGTAAAGCCAAGTTGAAGGCGTTAAAGGATGTTTAGTTACGTTTTGGGTTTTGTTATATTTCTGATATACTCTGGACATCGCAAAGAGCCCCCATGAACATTCCCTGAGCAATGATGATGTTTCCAGCTAATCCTTTCAAATTGGAAGTGCCTAAAATGGTAACTCTGACAAGAACAGGGAACCAGAAGGGGCCACTAACATTGACAAACATTGCTCATCATAGTTTTGGTCAGTTGAGACATTCACCTAATGCTTTTTTTTTCTTTTTAGATTTTATTCATAAACATTTTTTAATATAAAATTTTGTCCAGGTATATAATTTATAAAAAACAAAAACATAGCTAATACTGTAAAAATATTGTCCCATTTACTACTACTAATAATACTAATAATATAATAACACATAAGTTAACAGCTCTAATAATGCTATGATAGTTCCCATACAGTACAATTCCCATTCTTTGTGTTTAGCTCATTCATATTTCTAGTACTTATAGTGATTATAGTTATATACCATCTCTGTTTTTAATAAGATCGTTCATCATTTTTTTTCCTCCAGCTTCTATCCCTTGTTTTTAACCACTCGTAAAATCTATTCCATGTCAAATAGTATTCTGAGTGTTCTTTTTCTTTTATTTTTAAAGTTAATCTGTCCATCTCAGCACATTCTAGACTTTTCCAGGTTATCTCCTCATCTGGTGGGGTATTCTTGTTTTTCCAGAATTTTGCACAGCTAATCCTTGCTGCTGTCATTATATGTAAAACTCAATATGCATTTCCTATATCATAATCCTCTGGGATTATGCCCAGCAAATATACTTCTGTTTTCCAGTCTATCTTCTGTTTCACCTCATGCTTTTCAATGAAACAGTAGTTCTAGGTTATTAACAACCCTAGCTATACCGTGCTACATTAATCATTCCTACTAACCGTGAAAATAATTCTGGTTAGTGTTGACATAAAAAGATACTTCCATGGAAAAGAAGAAACAGGATGTTCTAGCAAACCAGAATACAGCACATTAGTTTAGGAGATAAGAACAGGCTGTGTTATACACAATACTCTATCAAGAATAGGAATTTTTGGTAGCTCAAAAGGAAAGCTGCTCCTCTGATTTTTAAAATTTCCTAACAACAGCACCTGGAAATGATATGAGATAAAAGCATGCAGGTAGTCCTCAACTTATGACTGGTCATTTAGCAACTGTTCAGAGTTACAATGTCCTTGTAATGGGTACTTATCAGCCTACAAAATACTTCGGGCTGTAATAAAATAGCTCCCCCCCCATAATCACATGGCAATTGGCTCACATTTATGACTGGTGGCAGTGTCCCATGGTCATGTGATTATGATCAACAATGATTTTTTTGACAGTTTCTGGCATTTTTTTTACCAGTTTCCAACAAAAAAAAGGCAATTTAGAAGATTGGTTTTGTACTTACAACTGTGTGATTGGTTTAAGAGCCATGGTGGTGCAGTGGTTAGAATGCAGTATTGCAGGGTAATTCTGACGACTGCCAGCAGTTCAATCCTCACTGACACTATGATGACTCAGCCTTCCATCCTTCTGAGGTTGGTAAAATGAGGATGCAGATTGTTGGTGGCAACAGGCTGAGTCTGCAAACTGCTTAGAGGAGGCTAAAAAGCACTGTGAAGTGGTATAGAAGTCTGAGAGCTTTTGCTGGTTCCAATCCAGGTCGGTCACTGGGACCAGAGGTTTTGGCTTCTGAACTTTTGGACTAAAGCTGGAGCCCATTTTCAGGGAACTTCTTTCTAGCTTTCTTTCTCATATGGTAATCTCTGGGAGATATTTGATGCCCACTTGCAGATCTCGGAAGCTGCATTCTACAGCTTCCAAAATGTTTTTGGTGGAAATGCTGTTCTAAGTGCTATTGCTCTGAATGATGATCATAAAAATACTTTAAAACCAGATTTAGTCATATAGCTGCCTCAATTTATGACTGTCACAATTTGCAACCAACATTTCTGTCCCAATTAATCCCCTGAGACTACCTGTATATCTTTTTAGCATGCTAGATTGAGACACTGTCATTCTAGATTCATTAAAACTCATTACGAACACTGTCAAACTTGGTTTGGTGCCTAAAAATAATCATTAAACAAATGTTATCACATACTAAAATCAGATACAAATAGACATACTGTATTATGCACTTTTTGGTGAAAATATTTAGCCACTGTTCCTAAAAAATATGCTTAGAATATTTAGAACAGGGACATGCACAGAAAGATAGAGATAAATGGTTTTCTCAAGTCATTTCAAGAGCAAATTGTAATCATAATTTTTCGGTACATATAAGAGCATCCTGAAACAAAAAAATTATTTGACAAAAAAAAACAAACCTGCCTCAAAGTTAAAGAATTATCAAGCAATGGGTAAGAATGTGCTAATCCTAACTTGGTGGAATGAATTATTGTTGTTTGGAAGAAATGTTTCCAATGTGCAACATTTATTTTATTAATCAAATGTATACAACCATCATAATGGAGGTGAATATTTTTTATAAGAAGTATGTAATCATACTTTTATGTAATCATAATTTTTCGGTACATATAAGAGCATCCTGAAACAAAAAATTTATTTGACCAAAAAAAAAAAAACCTGCCTCAAAGTTAAAGAATTATCAAGCAATGGGTAAGAATGCGCTAATCCTAACTTGGTGGAATGAATTATTGTTGTTTGGAAGAAATGTTTCCAATGTGCAACATTTATTTTATTAATCAAATGTATACAACCATCATAATGGAGGTGAGTATTTTTTATAAGAAGGCTTATGACCATCTTTTAAAACTCAACCACAAATCAGTATCCCTGCAACATACTGTTGAATGCAAGCATTTAAAGCAGGGGTCTCCAAACTTGGCAACTTTAAGACTTGTGGACTTTGACTCAGCTTCAACTTCAGCTTTGCTGGATGGAGAATTCTGGGAGTTAAAGTCCACAAGTCTTAAAGCTGCCAAGTTTGGAGACCTCTGATTTAAAGCATGCAATATAAAACAAGATTTAATCCCTCAATCCTGTATCTGGCAGGATTGAGAATCAGAAGGACTTTGACAATCTAATAATAATATTAGAGAGCTACACACATGTGGAATTTGTGGGTGTACCTTTGTTTTGTGTACATTGGGCCAGAAGTCCCCATTCCTCAGAAACTGGGTCATGCAAACAATGAATCTGCACCCTGCAGCACAGAAAACCACATCCCTTCTGGTCTGCAAAAAACCTTTCTCTTGGTTCTTGGTGCCCCAAACATTGGGAGACTGCTGCATTAGACATACATGCAGAAAACATACAAGGGCAGCCATACACAACCATGTTAGATGTATCATTCCTCTCCTATCTCATAGCTCACTGAAAATAGCTGGTTTACCAAGCGAATCAGAGACTGGCCAGTGAGAAAGATGGACAGAACTCCTGTAGCCTTGGAAACTGCACTTTCTACAGTGCAAGTTGCTCACTTATGAGTAGCCCAACTCCCTGACCCATGTACAATCTATGCTGCAGGATGAAGATAGGATATCTCCAACAAAAACAGATGACTGAGTTATCCTGAGCGTATGTCAGTACATTACATATGTTTCTGAACTGGTGGGATATAAGCAACAGCATGTTGGCTTGCAAGGTTGCTTCTGCATTAGAAATCCTATCTGTAATAGAACAGCATAAATATGCTTGGAGTATAAATGAAATTTGGTTGTACTTGTGGTATGCTGTCCAAATGGGCCAACATTGGATGGTCATATCGTTACTGTTTGTAGAAAATGCTACATGTGGCATGTGGCATGGGATTGACCAAAGCTGTTGCCCTCATAAATGCATTATGTGAAATCCTTCATTGGCCAAAGCCATCATGAGTAGCAATAGCCAGTATTTATGGGGCCATCTGGTGTCTGGCATGTGGAAGATTATGACCAGACTGGTAAAATATATGAATGAACAAATGCAAGAAAAATTGGTGTGTTTCATTGAGTGAAGATGTGTGATCTTATGGAGTGCAGCTAATGAATACATGAACGGAATTAAATGTAGAGTTATTATGAATGAAAGGGCTAAAATATTTGTAAGAAACCATTGAGGTAAGTTCTGGGTGTGCCTGAAAATAAGAATCCATAGTTTGAAAATAATTAAATGTTACATTCCAATAACATGCAATGTTAGTGATAACAAACCTCTCTCCCTTCCCCCACCAGCCAGAAATTATTTTGGGGGAAAAATCCAGAACTCCCTGAATGAATGTAATCTACAGAAAATGTTGATTCAGTTAGGAAACATGGATGAATGGATAGAAATACTGATTAGGCCCTTTGGAGAGCCAAAAGTGAATGAAACTATTTGGTGAATATTTGCTTAGAAAAAACATGCTTATTCTGGGCCTGAATACATGCTTTTTAAGCATATTGTAAATGTATTCATAAGTACACATGATGAAACAGTGAAGCTAAATTTAAAAGGGCATTGGATTTGATTGTTGATGATGGAAAATTTGAAAGAATTAATGAAGGATATGATAGCAATCCAAGATCAAAGTTTATTGGCCATATCAAAAGTGAATCTTAAGAAAAATGGACATGGAACAGAAAGGAAAAAAAGTTCAGACCTTCCAATTTTTGGGAATACTATTGCTTACTTCCTTCCTCTACCAGGCCTGAAAGAAAGTAGCAGGATAGTTATGAATATATGTAGGTCTGTATAACAACTTTCCAATCATGCTTGAATCCATCAATCCTTGTTCTGTTTCAGAACATTTACTATTATTATATCTTCTTCCACTGCTTAATTACATTTTACACCCATGACTTCTACTCCTACTCTCTTGAATATTTCTTTGCCATTTTTACAGACCACTGCTATCTCTCTGTTGCCTTTGTTTTTCAGGATAAACTTTTTCCAAGTTTCCTCATAATACTAGTATATCAAATATAGCTGCACTGAAAGAAGTTTATGGATGATGGGCAACATTACTCCCGCCAATTATCCATAATCCACAGCTTATTTTGCTGAGTTGTTTTCCAATTTTTTATACAGCTGGTCAGGAGAGACAAGTAGGTTTAGCATTGAACCAAAACAGTAACAGCATTTCCTAATAGATGGTCATATCTTTTCCGAATTACTGTGAGTTTTTTCCCATTACTGTGCCTTCCTAGTTGTGGCTCTCCATGTTTGGCTAACACTTGTTTCTACTATATTATATATTATTTTCTCACATAAACATTATGATATGTTTTTCTACTATACCTTGCTTGTTTAAGCTGCTATACTGCTAAGCAATATTTGGAAAATACTGAATATTTCAGGACAATTGAGCGGGATATGTGAATTTGGTTCTCACCTCTTATGGAAGCCCTTCAATGTTTGTACTTCAAAATGCCATTTTTACTTGATCTGAATTCAAGGTGAGCCCCTTTTCTCAAAAGGGGAGGAAAATACTTTGCTTCCATCTCTTATCACTTTCTCAGAAAATCTGAAAAAAATCATCCTATTTTAAATATCAATCATTTTATGTCAGACTCCCTTTGACCAAAGTAAATTTGGTCAAAGTAAATGACAAAATTTCTGGACTATGGGGAATGCTGTTGAGTAAACTAGTATCTTTTTAGTTTACTTAAAAAAAAACATTCTAGCTTCAGCTGTTGCCTGATGTGAGCAGAACCGAAGCCATGTTGGATGGCCCATTGAATTGAATAAGGAAGTGTGTCTCAAACTCAGTAGTTCTGCTAAATAAGAAAGTGTTCCAGTTTGTGCACAAGAGAAAAAAACAAGATAAGGCGAGAACAATGGGGAACTGTAATAAAGTGCTGCGATGTCAGAAACCGTATAACTACTTTTGCTAGATAAGGAGCTAGTATGAACCTTTGAAATATATGTATCAATTTGAAAACAGAAAGAATGTGAGCCAAGCCCTCGTACAAGGGGATAAAAATGCTGCTTGAATTTTGCTCTGTGTTCCTTCAATGCCTGAGGGGACCCATCTCTGCAGACACGTGAATAAAACCTTGTTTTCCTTGGATCAACGAATCTTTTGGTGGTTTTTTTATCTGCTTCCACCTCACACTGATAAGCAGAATTTTTAGATGTGAAACTTATTTGTGGCTTGGGTATTCCTACGAACTTTATATTTGGTCCTTCAACATGGTTTGAAGGTGTTAGAAAATGGAATGGCAATTCTAGAGTATTAATAAACCTACTTGTCTTTTGCAGTTTTTGCTGCTGTGACTCAGTCTTTCATGAATTGGAACAAAGGATTTAAAGACAGTGATCCATCATATGAAGCTCAGTGCAAGTGTGCACAAACATCGTGTGCTGGTCATTTTAATTCTATTTCTAGATTGCAAGCAGATTCAGGTTCAGGTATTTTGGATGAAAAGGAATAGATAGCCTGAGAAAGAATCAGAGCCAAAGAGTTGTTGCCAGCCAAAAGAAATAGCATTCGATGGAAGACTATCATCAGTTCCTCTTCTATGGAAATCACAAATAGAGAGAGCCTCATATTCCCAAAACA
Organism: Laticauda colubrina; assembly: GCA_015471245.1. NCBI lineage: Eukaryota > Metazoa > Chordata > Lepidosauria > Squamata > Elapidae > Laticauda > Laticauda colubrina. The sequence continues at coordinate 4,488,116 of BLBF01000063.1, forward strand.
CATGACTGAATTGCCAGACTGTTTTAGCTTTCACTCAAGACGGGACTGCTGCTCACTTGGATTATTAATCTGGAGATCAGCCAGTGCAATTGTAAGCAAGGTCTGAAGCTTTCTTTTTTGCAGATTGTATCACATGAAATGAGTACAAAGCAGGATATTCGAGGGCAATCACCTTTCATATGTTTTGCATGGCTCTGTTCACAATACTGTAATTACGATGTCAAACCCAACAGGCAGTAATCATGCTAGCTCTGCATTTGTTCACAGGACATGCTGCAAGAAGTAAGAGGACATTCTGAAGCTGTCCAGGGACAACGAAGCTGTCCAGGGACAACTGAGAGCAATAAGAGAACATCAGGGTTTCCCAGCAACCTATTTTCATTGCAGAAAAACTAGATGTGCTTTCTGATTTTAAAGACTGGTTGTTGCTATTTGGCAAGCATAATATATATAATCAACCCAATCTCTATTGGAAGTCAAACTCCATATCAAACAACTGCATATTATTCCCAGGGATGAATTAAATCCCTATTTTATAACCCACTAATCAGAACTTTCACTACAGTAATTGGATTTGCAGATGTGTCCTAGTCAACAAACTAGAGGTTGTAATCAGTTCTGCTGTGTTTTTGGTTCTTCTTCATCTAATAACACCGTAATGTGTGGGAGGTGTTTTTGTGTGTATATGCATGTCTAAAAGGAGAGACAGAATGTAAGAGAAATAGAAAAAAAAGAAAAAGGGGAAAGTTAATAGAGAAAGAGAAAATTCTGTTTGGCAGAGTGGCTAAGTGGTTCACGTATTGCTATGGAAACCTTCACATCTTAGCAACAGATTGTTGGTACTATGCTGGTATGATACAATGAGCTGATGCCACCAAAGAAAAACATGTTTGGAAATCTTTTTTCAGATGTTTTGGGTTAGCTTAAAAAATGTGCTATAAGACTTTATAACGCCTTTTCCAAATCAAATAGCATAAGTGCCTTCATTACAACCAACTTGTGTGTGTGTGTATGTTTGGCATAGGGCAGAAATGGTATACCATTGCTTCCTTCCAATATGTTTTTTTAAAAAAAAATTTTTTTTTCCCCATTTTACTCCACAACCCTGGACTTTTTATATGATTCCCCATCCAAGAATTAAAGGCTAGGTCCCACTGGCCGACGGATGCAAAACGTATGCATAAAGGACACAGTGGACGAGCAAAATTTCGGGGGTGGCTCCGTCCGTTGTCATCCGCTCCAAAAAGTGGTGAAAATTTGCACAAACAGAATGGAAAAAAACAGAAAAGAATGGACGTGGGTAGTATGTAGCAGGGATGTTAAATGGATGTTCATATGAAGCCTAGTGGATGACAGCGGATGGAAGCGGATGATACCTCCGAAGGGGTTCTGGGGGAGAATTGCAAAGCGGACGCATAGCGGAAGGGGCGGATGCATAGCGGATGAAGCGGATGCATCACGGACACCTATAAGAAACAAAGCGGATGCATATCGGATGCAAAGCGTTCACTGCGCATCAGAAAGTATGAATTGCATAAGCTCCATGGATATAAAAGGATGCAGCACGCATGCAGTCAGCATTCAGGGGAAATACGTGCTGCAACATACATTTAGCAGGGACACCATGGTTTGTCAGTCAGGCAAGAAGAGGAAGCCTGTGCCTACTCGTTCCAGCCCTGGCAAAAAGGACAGAACCAGCATCCCACCACCTGGCATTGACTCTGAAGCTGCTGCTGCTGCTGCTGCTACTGCTGCTGATGTGGTGGACCAGCCCCAAGGCCCTCAAAGCCCTGTTGCTGAAGGCCCTGCTGCTCAAGCCCCTGAAGGCCCTGCTGCTCAAGCCCCTGAAGGCCCTGCTGCTCAAGCCCCTGAAGGCCCTGCTCAAGCCCCTGCCAGAGGGAGGAAGAGGCAAGGGAAGGAGAAGGGAGAGAGGAAACTGTACACCGTTTCCGAGGAGCATGAGGATGAGGTGCTGGAATGGCTGAGGGAGAAGGAGTACCTCTGAAGAAAGGGCCACAGACTGTATCGGGACACCAAGAAGAACCAGGCAGCTTGGAGAGACAAGGCAGAGAGCCTGGGGTATACTGCAGAAGTACTCATTGGATGGTGGAAGCATATGCACACCTGGTATGGCAAGCTACACCTCAAGAAATCTGGGCAGGCTGCTGTCAAGCTCACTGACCAGGAGATGTACGTCATGGCCAAGTGCAGTTTCCTGGAGGGTGAGATCCGCCACCGAGGAGCAGCCCCTCTGACACCCCTCCCCCTCAGACAGCCCACAGACAGCCAGTCCTTTCCAGCCAGGAGCCAGCTGTCCAGGCAGGTGTCTTTAGAGGGCCCCATGGCAGGGACACCCCCCCCCCCGACAGCTGCACTCCCCATGCTGGCAGACTTGGAGGATCCTGTGGGGGATGACGCCCTGCTGTCACAAATGGAGGAAGAAGCAGCAGCCACAAGAGGCCAACCCACCCATAGCCCCACTCCCAGGTCCAGACGATGCAGGCAGAGAGCCAGACCCTGAGTGACCTGCCTGAGACCCAGTACCAGGTGATGAAGCAGAAGATCACAGCACTTCTGCACAACTCTTAAGCCCCAGCTGAAGCTGCTCCTACCAAGTCCAGGTCTGCTCCTCTACCCCAGGCGATGTCACAGCCCTTCCATGGCTTTCAACTGCCCCTCACCTACAAAGGCTACGACTACCAGGATTTCCCACAGCAAAAACAGACCTTCCCAGTCCAGGCCCAGGTTCATCGCACGCCACAGATGCCACTCCTCATCCAGCTGCAGACCAGACAAGCCCATTACACTCCTCCTTCCTCCACCCCACAGCTAAGCCCGTCAACAGACAATCTGTCATCAGTATTGGGCCTGACATCTCAAGTCCTTGATGAAGGGCCTCTCAATCTCATGGGACTGAATCAGCTCTCTGAGCTATCTCTCTATGAGCCACCTCCACAGTCCCTGCCCGCTTAACAGCTGAGACCATGGACATGACTCAGAGTGACTGAGAAAAGTGTCAGAGACTGAGTTGTTTACTTGTTCAGTTTATCTTTGCTTAAGACACTTTACTTGGTTCATTTTGCTTTTTTAATAAAGTCATAAAATTTACCTAAGACAGTTAATAAAGGTTATCTTTGCTTAAAACACTTAATTCAGCTTACTTGGTTCATTTTGTTTCTTTAATTAAGACATAAAGTTTACCTAAGACAGTTAATAAAGGTTATCTTTGCTTAAGACACTTGGTTCATTTTTTTTACTTAATAAAGTGTTGGTGAAAACTTTGAAAAAATGGTTAAGCCTTTGCATGCTTGTGGGATAGATCAGGATAGTTGTGGGATAGATAAACCTCCAGTGCAAGCATAGTGGGACTGTATGGTCCCCCATCCCAGCTGCCACACATATGGACCTTTATTATCAATAACAATTCATTCATTGATCAACACATTTTAAAATAAACAAAGCTCTTTATTAATGCCCTATTCATTGTAGGACCACGCAACATACATGGCACAATCTCATCAGTGTTATGCGACAGGCTCAAGGAAGCATCCATTAATCATCTATCATCCTGTCTTGCCACTCCACTGCTCCAGATGGGGAGTTGCACCAGTGTCTCAGGAGGTTGTGCTGCTTCTTCCCTTCACATGATGCTCTGTTGGGGCCTTGTACATCCACAGTGTCAATCAGGTTTTGTCCTTGCCTCCATTCCCCAGGCTCCATGTCCCCATTTCCTTGATGGTGAGAAGTATCTGGAACCTGTTGGCCAGGATGCCAAAGGCATTCTCCACCACCCATCTTGCCCTGGACAGCCTGTAGTTGAAGATCCTTTCTTCACGGGTGAAGTATCTTGAAGTGTACAGCTTCATGAGGTCGGTTCTGAGGGAGAAGGCGTCATCACCAATGATGAAGTAGGGCACATCTTGTGTGTCATTGGGTAGGGAGTCTGGATCTGGAAAACCCATGATGATGTTGCATTCCAGCCCATTCTTGAGGTCACTTGCGTTGTATACCTGGGTATCTGAAGCTGACCCGTTGCCTGAAGCATCGATGTAGATGAACTTGTAGTCAGCATCAACCATGGCAAAGAGGATGATACTGAAGAAGCCCTTGTAGTTGTAATAAGTGGACCCTGAGTTGGCTGGAGCTTTGCAGGCCATATGCTTCCCATCTATGGCTCCAACGGTGTGGGGAAAGTTCCACCTCTGATACCACTCTTCTGCAAGTTTTCTCCAGCCTTGTTCAGTGGTGGGGTACTTGAGGAGCTCCTCCACGTATTCTTCGATGATGGCCTGCACCACTTCTCTAACCACTTTGCTGATGCTGTTGTGTGGCATCCTCCATGCATACTACATGTTTTTGTATGTGGTTCCAGAGGCCAGGTGGTGCAGAGTCAGTGCCACCTTCAGTCCGGGGTCCAGGTTGGGACGGAAGTTGGTGCTAGGCTTGGTCAACCTGGGTCTCAGACACTCTACAAATTTTTCAAACATTATTGCAGCTATCATACGGACTGTGTCATGATCCATGGTAGAGAACAATTTATGATGTGGAAGACCAAGAGCAAGGGTGAAGAGATCTGTACACCATAGCTGCTGGACTCATACTGAGATCCAGATGATTTTCTCCCCCTTTTTATAGGAAATACCGGTAGTCCGCTAGGTGTCCTACATACTCTAGACATACTGCAGGCATCCTAAATATCCGAGATATATCCCAGATATAAACGTTTTGTCCTTTTTAGTCCTTTATATTCGAGATGCATACACTTACATCCTTTCTATTTCCGTGCTACTAACGCTGTGTAGATGTTCCGTGTACCTTTTGTTTCCTCCCTGTTTCCATTTTCAGCTGCAGCGGATGTGAGTTGAGGGGATGGCCAGAGGATGCAGAGAGGATACAGCGGATGTTTAACGGATGATAACGGACATAGAACATAGAAAATTTGTTGCCTGTATATGTCGCGGATGTACATCGTACGTGGCGGAAAATTCATCTGCTCACAAAGTTTTGTGCAGCTCAAAACTTCTTGCATGGAGGAAATTGCAGTGGACGGATACTCGAGGGATAGAGCATATGAAACACGTATGCAGTGAGTACACAACGGATGCATAGCGTTTTCCAACGGATGGCAAGCTTTTTTTAATGTTTTACATCCTCTTTGCATCCGTAAGTGCAGTGGGACCGGGGCTTAACTCTGATCAGTTCTGACTAATTTTCTAGATCAACTAAGAACTGTTAGCTATTATAACTTACCATGTGAAATCAGAGCATTCCTCCACTCCCCTAATAACAATGATTTATGTACATTTTCATGGCAGACCTAATTCACTTCAAAATAATGTTGGTAAAAACCTATTAACAAAAGCCCTAGTTACTGATTTTACTTAGATCAGTATAAAATGCCATTTGAACAAAATAATACTTTGACTAACCAGTTGTTGCTATGATACTGTAATTATTGCTAGGAAAGCCATTAATTCCTTTTTTTTTAAAAAAAAAATGGTTTGAAATAGAATAATTGAAGCAGACGTTGGTGAAAGAAAATAAGTATGGAGCTTGTCAGAGTAGTTTGCAAATCTTCAACAACATTGTTAATGCAATATCTCAGTGTGCATTTATAACTCTGTAGGGAAGCTGGCTTCCAGGATTGGCCTAGAAATTAGGCTATGGTTTTTCATCCAAATCAAAGCTTTAAGACAACAGCATCAGTGGTGGGATTCAAATTTTTTTAACTTCCGGTTCTATGGATGTGGCTTGGTGGACGTGGCAGGGGAAGGATACTGTAAAATATCCAGTCTCTGAACTACTCCAAATTTCTACTACTGTTTCTCCAGAACTGGTCAGAACCTGCTGAATACCATCACTGAACAGCATCCTCAAGAATAGAGTTAACATTGGCAACATGGAGGCTGAACCATCAAAATGCAAGCCACAAACATCAATAGATCCATAATTTTATCACAGATGGAAAGAAAAAGCAGAGTAGAACAGAGCTCATTCTAGGTTTGTCGAACAAGCTATGTTCAAAAGCTAATAACAGTAATTTTATTTGCACAAATCTATCTTGTGCACAATTTACACCCATGTCTGCACTCTACTCATAATTATTTCCCTACAGTGGTGCACTTCAAAAAAGTTTACTGCTGGTTTGGTGGGTATGGCTTCGTGGGCGTGCTTTATGTGTGTACACGTGCTTTGTGTGTGTGCACACACTGTGCATGTGCCAAATGTGCACTTTGTGCAGGCACAGAGGTTTTCCAACTCACCTCCCACAATCCTGTATTCTCCCTGTCACTTCAGCAGCTGACGCGCGGCAATCTGCTGTGCTGCGCAAAGCAGCTGAGCTTCAAAAGCAGGACATAAAGATCAGGGGTGGGAGTCAAATTTTTTAACAACCGGTTCTGTGGGCATGGCTTAGTTGGTGGGCATGGATTGGTGGTCATGTTATTGGCTGGGCGTGGCCAACTCAATATCACTCACATTGAGGCATGCATCTCCTCGCCTGGCCTCTCATGACTGTGGGGATGCTGCAACAGTCATAAGTGTGAAAAATGTTCATAACTCACTTTTTTCAGTGCCATTGTAACTTTGAATGGACACTCCACACAAGCAAAGTACCAGCAAATGAGGGGAAAAAAACTCCAGAGACATTTCTGAGGCAGGAAGTCTAGTCCTGCCAGGAATGTAATAAGCTTAACGGAGAGGCAGTTTCTGTAAGCAACACCAGAATGTTTCCTTCCTGTCTTCCTTACAGGATTAGGCCAGTAATTTCTTCTAACAACCATTTTTTCCAACCTGCTTTGAATGTTAACAACTGGTTCTAGTGAATAGGTGAGAACTGGTAGAATCCCACCTCTGATAAAGATCAGTATGGGAACCCAGGTGGGTGAGCGGGCCCAATAGCAGAGCATCGTAGAGAACTGGTTCCGTCTCCGCTGCTCTTTGGAGTTACCAGTACATCAAAACTGGGCCAAATCGGTAGAATACCACCACTGCTTCCCTACCATAATGCATTTAAAGTATGCCCATGTAATATTGTTCTGTGGGTTGAACAGGCCCATGGTGAATTACTGGCACAAATTTCATGTACTGTCATCTATAAAGCCCTGCCTGTCACAAGCTCAGCTTCTGGGACTCTTCTTTGTGATTGTTTCTGCTTATCCAATGCTGACAGAGTGGGGATGCTCAGGGCCTGTCAATCTACCTGTTATGCAGCTACATGATGTACCCTGTCTTACCTTATTGATCTTTCCTTAGACAGCATCGCTTTGCTCAAGGTCTTTCTCACATACAAATACATCCCTTCCTCCCATTTAGCAGTACCATCCTATTGCCCTCTCGGTCATGGCATAAAATTTGTGATACAGTATTTATATCACATCCTTTCAAGATTTGGATGGCCCTGACCTTGCTGCTTACCTGCAATGCTTGAAAGACCCAACTTTTCCCAAATACTGGGATTGGGTGATTAGGTGAGTTCCATTGGTTAGCTATTTGCTGTTTGTCTGTAAAAGATGTATTTGGACCTCTGCTGCACTTCATTTTGATTGTTATTGGGATTGTTTTTAACTATTTGGATTGCTGTTGTTTTGTTTATTAATTTTAAAAAGGTAAATACAAATATATAATAGAATAGAATAAAATTCTTCATTGGCCAAGTGTGATTGGACACACAAGGAATTTATCTTGGTGCATACGCTCTCAGTCAGTATACATAAAATTAAAAAATTACATATTGTATAAGTAAATGGATTTTAAACAGAAGTTGTGAGATTTCTATGCCACTGCAGTCACAAAACTCAAGCAGGCAAACCACATAATCAAACATCATAAAGCATTCCTCATAATCAAAGTAAGTAATTAGAAACATCCATTCTAAAAACAGCCAAAGCAACATCAAATGACTGGGTAGAATTGCATCATTCCATTAAATGAAGAAAGCTCTCCAGGAAAAAAAAAGCTGCTTTGAGAATCTTCCAGAAGACTATTGAAATCAGAGCAAGGCTTCTCCAATGCACAAGAACTGTGTCAAAAAAATGACATCTCCTGATCTTTCAGAAATGAGAGACCATCAGCATTCCTCTCACCTTGCCAGGACATGGTGAGGGATTGATTTGGTTGGAGAAGGCATCTGCGGGTAGCTCAGCATCCAGCCATATTATAGGTTAAAACCGACATTATATATTCCACTTGGAAACCAATTGGCAACTGGTGCAGAGTCTGTAGCACAGGTGTAAGATGTTCCCAAAGGCTAGCACCAATTAACAAGCCATTATATTGTGCACCTACTGTGCTTTCTTAGTACATTTTAAATACAATGTCAGACATCATGATTTTGGAAGTCTAAAACACAGGGCGATCTTAAACAAAAAAAACATTTACAAGTTGTTAAGGACATTTCAGGGTTGTTGTTTTTCCAGATTACCTTTCAGATTAGTGTATTTTTTTGGGTGTCTGTGTGACATTTTGTGTGGAGTAGGACCAAATTCACTGATGGGCAGGCCCAGAATAAAAAGGTATACAACATACTTTCCCCTTTCTCTTTGTTTCTTTCTGCATTTCTGAGCACCTGACAAAGGCAGGAATAGAGTATCAGTTCACAATCAGAAGTGTGAACTGCTTGCTTGCAAACAGCTTTTGAAATTAGCCAAATGTTGATATGTCTCTACTTCATTCTGTACTAATATATCCATATCACAATCATCAGCCTTAAGTGGTTGTTAGTTCTGATTCAGAACCCCTGATCAAGGATTTGTTCATTCAATGGCTTATTCTTCTTCTAATTTATACAGTGTTTACTGTTTTAAAGTAGTGAGTATGGGTAAGGTTTGCATTTTTAAATAAGTATTCAGTAAAATGCCATCTGTACTCCTATACTACTAACCTTAAATGTCGAGACTAGGAAAACTATGAAACTTGTTGAAACTCTTTGGAACAATCTTCCTACCTATCTAAAGCCCATGTCACACTGCCCAAGGGATGCAAAAAGGACACAACGGATGAGCAAAATGTTCCATCCATTGTTATCCGCTCTCAAAAGGGGCAAAAATTTGCATAACTGGAGCAGATAACACAGACGCGGGGAGGACGCAGGGCGGATGGAAAGCGGATGCGGAATGGAAGCCCAGCGGATGGAAGCGGATGAGAGCGGATGGTGCATCCGCTAGGCTTCCGGGGGACCTCAGCAAAGCGGACGCAGAACAGATACAGCGGATGCAGAGCGGACACCGAACGGATTAAGCGGATGCACAGCAGAAGCCTAGCGGATGCACAGCGGAAGCCGAACGGATGCCTGGTGTTAATTGCGCATGCGGGGGGGATGCATTGCGTCAGCCCCACGGATATAACGGAAGCAGCTTGGAAGCAGGTCACCATTCAGAGGAAAGACCTGCTGCCGGACGGATTGGCTGCCTTGCCTGCCCTGCCTGCATGTCTGCCTGCCAGCCTTGCTGCCAGCCTGCCTGCAAGCCTTGCTGCCAGCCTTGCTGCCTGCCGGTCTGCCTGCCAGCCTTGCTGCCTGCCTTCCTGCCAGCCTTGGTTAATGTCTGCCTGCCAGCCTTGGTGCATGCCTCCCTGCCAGCCTTGGTGCCTGCCTTCCTGCCAGCCTTCCTGCCAGCCTTGCTGTCTGCCTGCCTGCCAGCCTTGGTGCCTGCCTGCCTGCAAGCCTTCTTGCCAGCCTTGGTGCCAGCCTCCCTGCCAGCCTTCCTGCCAGCCTTGGTTCCTGCCAGCCTCCCTGCCAGCCAGCAACCCCACAACCATGCGGAAGCACAGCAAGCCTCAGCCATCTGCTGCCAGCCCTTGCAAGAGGGACAGGGCTACCATCCCGCCCCCTGGCCCTCACTCTGGTTCTGCTGGGGCTTCTGCAGCACGGGCTCGCTCTTCTGGGGCTGGGGCATCTGCTGCTTCTGCTTCTGGAGGAGCTGATGAAAAGTACTCCAGCACCAGCCACCTCCACAGCACCTGGACCCTTCAACCCTGAGACTGAGTGATCAAGAGGAGTGCCAGAGACTCATTTTTGTTTTATAGCTTGTTGTTAATAAAGTCTATTTTTGATTCACACACTTGCTTCATATTTTTTTTTTCATAAAGTCTTGCTGGAAACTTTTAGAAATGGTTTAAGTCTTTGCATGCTTGTGGGATGGGTAAGGATAGCTTTGGGATGGGTTAGGATACCTGTGGAATGGGTAATAGCTGTGGGATGGGTTAGGATAGCAGTGGGATAGATAAACCTCCAGTGCAAGCATAGTGGGACTGTATGGTCCACCCTCCCAGGTGCCACACCTATGGCCCTTTATTATCAATAATAACGTAATAATTATCCACACATGTCAACATAAACACAACTCTTTATTAAACGCCCTGTTCATTGTAGGCCAACCAAACATACATGGCCCAATCTCATCCGTGTGATGAGACAGGCTGAAGGAAGCATCCATTAAGCATCTACCATCCTGTCTTGCCACTCCACTGCTCCAGCTGGGGAGTTGCACCAGTGTCTCAGGAGGTTGCGCTGCTTCTTCGCTTCATGTGAGGCTCTGTTGGGGCCTTGCACATCCTCGGTGTCGATCAGGTTTTGCCCTTGCCTCCATTCCCCAGGCTCCATGTCCCCATTGCCTTGTTGGTGGTCCACAAGCCTGTTCTGCAAGACTGGGTAGCGGGTGCGCATGAGATTGTGCAGGATGCAGCAAGCTTCCATGATCCTCCTCACGGTCTCTGGGCAATGCTGCATGGTGGTGAGAAGTACCTGGAACCTGTTTGCCAGGATGCCAAAGGCATTCTCCACCACCCGCCTTGCCCTGGACAGCCTGTAGTTGAAGATCCTCTCTTCACGGGTGAGGAGTCTGGAAGTGTAGGGCTTCATGAGGTAGGTTGTGAGGGAGAAGGCGTCATCCCCCACAATGAAATAGGGCGCATCTTGTGTGTCGTTGGGCATGGGTTCTGGATCTGGGAAGCCCACGATGAGGTTGCGTTCCAGCTCCTCCTTGAGGTGACTGGCGTTGTATACCTGGGCATCTGAAGATGAGCCGTTGCCTGAAGCATCGATGTACATGAACTTGTAGTCAGCATCGACCATGGCGAAGAGGATGATGCTGAAGAAGCCCTTGGAGTTGAAATAAGTGGACCCCGACTTGGCTGGTGCTTTGCAGGCCACGTGCTTGCCATCTATGGCTCCAATGGTGTGTGGGAAGTTCCACTTCTGATAACACTGCTCTGCAACTTTCTTCCATCCTTCTTCAGTGGAGGGGTACTGGAGGAGCTCCTCCTTGTATTTTTCGATGATGGCCTGCACCACTTCTCTGACCACAATGCTGATGGTGTTGGATGGAACCCTCCAGCCGTACTGCATGCTCCTATAGGTGGTCCCTGAGGCCAGGTGGCACAGAGTGAGTGCCACCTTGAGCCCAGGTTCCCGGCTGGGCCAGAAGCTGGTATTTACCTTGGTCAACCTGGGTGTCAGCCGCTGCACAACTTCGTCAAACATGGCTGGAGGCATCCTCATGAAGTTCTGGAATGCCCGAGTGTCTTCGTTCCTGAACTCCACCATCAGCTTGTTGTACAGTCCATCCTCTGCTCTTCTGGTGAACCATCTTCGGAACCAGACTCTTTTTGGCTGCCTCTTTTTCTTCTCGCAGTAGAGTTCACAGAGCCTGCAGATGCCTTCGCACTGTTGCAGAATGATGGTGGCTGCCAAAAGGACTTTGTTACAATCCACGGTGGCCATGACTGGATGCTGTGGAAGAGGCAGAGGCAGATGAAGGCTTCAGAGGTCTGCACCGCTGGGCTGCTGTTCTGAAAGTGAGATGCAGATGAGTTGCTCCCCCTTTTTATGGGAAATATAGGTTTTCCGCTAGGCATCCTCTTGGCATCCTCTAGGCATCCTGTAGACATCCTTAATATCCAAGATAGGTCCCCTCTGCGAATGTTTTTTCCATTTTAAACGCTTTGTTTCCATGCTGCATCCGCTAGGCATCCATTCTACATCCGTTCTGCATTTGTTCCGCTTCCTCCCTACGTCCGGGCGGATGGAGTTGCGCGGATGCGTAATGGATGTGTAGCGGATGCGTAGCAGATGCAGAATGGACGAACTGGATACATTTTCCGCGCAAAAGTTTTGGGCAGCCCAAAACTTTCGGAGCAGATGAAATGTCAATAAATGGATGCTGGACGGATAGAGAGGAAGCAAAATGGAGGCAGTGAGTACATCACTTTTTCCAATGGATGGCAAGCTTTTTTGTCTGTTTTATATCCTCTTTGCATCCGTTGGTTCAGTGTGACATGGGCTTTAAACAGACTTCAATCTTTATTGTTGGTTAAATTTTCTTAAAGTGTTCCATCTGCATCCAAGCCAGGGCTGTTGAACTAGTTATTCCTGGGATGAATGTGCCATGCACTGGCCATGCCCACACCCAGTTTAAGGCCATGTCACACTGCCCAACGGATGCAAAAAGGACACAACGGACGAGCAAAATGTTCCATCCGTTGTTATCCGCTCTCAAAAGGGGCAAAAATTTGCATAAGCAGAGCAGATAACACAGAAAGGAACGGACGTGGGGAGGACGCAGAGCGGATGTATCGAGGATGCAGAGCGGATGTATAGAGGATGCGTAGAGGATGCAGAGTGGACGCGTAGAGGATGCGTAGAGGATGCAGAGCAGATGCGTAAAGGATGCAGAGCAGATGCAGAGTGGATGCAGAGCGGATGCAGAGCGGATGAGCTGCATCCGCTTTCATCCTTTCTCCATCCATGCTACTAACGCTGCGCATCCGTTCTGCTTCCTCCCTGCGTCCATTTACTGCTGGAACGGATTTGAGTTGTGTGGATGCACAGCGGATGCACAGCGGATATAGCAGATGCATAATGGATGCAGAACGGATGTCCCCCGTATGCCTAGAGGATGCAGAACAGATGCATTGGATACATTTTCCGCTCAAAAGTTTTGGGCAGCTCAAAACTTTCTGAGTGGATGAAATGTCAATAAACGGATGCTGGACGGATAGAGAGGAAGCAAAACGGAGGCAGTGAGTACATCGCGTTAACCAACGGATGGCAAGCTTTTTTGTCCATTTTACATCCTCTTTGCATCCGTTGGTGCAGTGTGACATGGGCTTTAGAGAAGGGGGAAAAAGTCATAATATGTCACATGATGACACTGTGACAACGTGAGTTTGACAACCCTGGTCTGAACCAATGAAATATGGCGTATTTACTGCTACACCAACAAAAGCCTTCAAAGAAAAGAGAAAGGAAAATAACATAGACCTTGATGATCTTCACAGTATATTTGGTTCAGGGTTTTTTTGCCAAACATGCTGGAATCAGGAGAGTTTCTATACATTTAGTTTGTTCCTTGTTTTGAACAAAATAATCAGTTTCTAAATTGCAAAGGGCACTTTTCAGAGTAGTTTGAAAAATCTGTTACTTTCCTACCTGCTTCACCTCTAAAGTTTTAAAAAAGCAAGTATGATATAAGGGACTTTTTCCCAAAAGAAGTGACTTTAAAAAGCTGCTGTGAAATTTTCTATCAATCCAGAAACTGTAGAATAAGTGAAAACATTCGCTGTTCTCATAGACAAAAAAGAAGCTTTCATTTTTACTCGTACTTGTCTTACAAAAATTTCACTTTTTTATTAATTTCTTACTGAGCTCACATCCCATATGGAACTCAACCGACTTAGGAATTAGTAGTTATTAGTAGTAATTATTAGTTATTAGTAGTTATTATTACAAACGGGCCTGTGTTAGTAGAGCACCAACTCCCTGTCACATTTTACACAGGGTGGAATGAGAAGTAATTGCAGCAAACTGTCAGTCAAGCACTTCCTAACATAATCGTGTGGACAGTTGCAATCAATATCTGCAGAAAGAAAAACCAGACACAAAAATTTTCCTGATAAGTTTTGACCTTTAGCAATGTGCAGAATGGAAGACTTAAAATAACCTAGATCAACCCAAAACTTTTCAAATTTTCCAGCCAGCATTAGCCAGCATGGCTGAGGGGAGTTTTATTCCCAACCCATATGGAAGACATCATGTACATTGTTTAAAATATATCGCTTCATGAAAAAGGACAATTCATTTAACATATCCTATGCAATAATCTATTTTTTCCACTCACCGCATAGTTTTTATTAATGCTGTATTTTACTGAGACACAAATGGATTGCTTTGTCTCTAATTTTTTTCTTCTTCAGAATGCTTACAAACAATGTAAAGAGGCAAGATTTAATGTCCTAGAACTAGTTTGGTTACTATACTTTTTATGCAGTTATGGCTAGGCATATCATATCTGGCCTACAAAGATTACCATTAGATAGCAAAAAAATATCCATCTATTGTTTGTATTTATATCCATCTATTGATTTCTATTTTAAAAATTTAAGCAGCTTTTTCTGTAATTTCAGCCTTCAATTAATCTCCCTCTTTCCCCTCCTTCTTTCTCTGTCCCCTTTCCACTTTCATAAAAGTGATCTCAAAATATTTTTTTAACTATGAAGTCAATGCACTTAGAAGTAAAATCTCCAATTATTCAATGAATGTTCACATGTTTTAGAAGATGTTAATTCAAAATACAGTTCTCCCCATAAAACTGTATTCTTATTTTAGAAGCTGTTTCCCATAAATCTACACTTAACTATGTGGTTTGTACTTTGGAAATCAGGCTTATGGGGAAGATGGAAATTTTATTCTTGAGACAACTAAGCTGTCCAAGAAAGGACTATGAGTACAGTATGGTATAAAATTGAAGCTGCACATTTTGATTCCCAAACTACGGTATTTCTCCTAAATTGGAGGTATACCTAGCAATACCTTAGTAGGGAAGCCATCATTTTAGTTCTGGAAATAAATTCACGACATTATTCCATAAAATTAAAGTGGTCTTTTTGGATGCACTCAGGATGAAACTGTGAAAGTACAGTCGAGCTTATTTTTTATGAACAGTGTTGTCAATTCTGTTTACATAGAGCACTCTTCCATATAAATGTCTAAGGGTCACTTAAACATAAATGTCTTCAGTTTGACCAACCTCCAGATGTACGGACTGCAGTTTTCAACATTCTTCATCCAAACTGGTCATTGTCTGAGACTTCTGAAAATGGTAGTTGGGTTATCTGTGGATATGCAGCTGGGGGAAAATACTATATCTGACAATCTTTTCCCATGTTTATTTTTTTCATTAGTCTGGCTGAAAGCCATTTTTTATGTGTATATCAAATTAAACCCATCTCTATTTCATTGACTAAAATAACAATGGCTTTCTCAATATTTTAAAATTATTCTCAAAGAGATCTCTACATTTTTTAACCCATTAAAATTATTCATTAATGTTATTCAAGAACCAATCCGGGAAGCCCACCAAATGGCGGAAACAGTTAAAAGAGTGTCATTGGCCACAAGCCGCAGGCAAGCCGCTATAAAAGGGCTGCTGCAGCTTGAGTTGTTGTTCCGTATACTTTTGCCTTGAGAGTTTAATAAAGAGTTGTTGTTTGGAACCCGGTCTCATGCGCTTCTTTCTGGATGGAACACTGGTGACAAAGGTGGGATCATCATAGAAGGTGAGACTGAAGCACGCAGTGATCTGAACCTAGCAAGAGAGATAGCCGGTAACAACGCACCGCCCACACCATTCAATCCTGATGAGCAGGATTGGGAATCGTATATCGATCGCTTTCTTATGTTTTTAGAAAGCAACGAAATGGAAGAAATCTTGGACCAAAGAAAGAGGGCTGTCTTCCTTACACACTGTGAACCAGCCATCTTTAAAATGGTGAAGGCACTGGTGAAACCCAGAGATGTCAAACAGATGACTTGATCCGACCTGAACAGAATGCTCCGAGCACACTATGAACCGGTGGTCTTGAATTTAAGAAAAAGGCATGAATTCTATCAGAGGGACCAGAAGGAGGATGAAATGATCAGAGATTTTGTAGCAGCCTTGAGACACATTGGAGGAGCCTGTGAGTTCCAAAACATGGACGAGGCCATGAGGGACCCCGTGGTCCTTGGTCTGAAGGACACTACCCTTCAGAGCAAACTCCTGAATAGGCCAAACATAACCGTGGCCGAGGTTATTGCAGAGGCAACCACTGCCGAAGCAGCAAAGAAGTCAGCAGCCACCATGCGGCAAATGAACGCAATTCCAAACGTGCCAACCCAACCCAGGGAGAGGAAGGCAGAGGAAGGAAAGAAACAGCCGACAGCGACAGCCAACTACGAAAACATCGAATCCCAGAGTGATACCGAGGATGATGATGAAGATGTCCATAGACTCCATTCAGATAAAAAATGGTGCGAAAAGACGAGAAATCGGTGGGAGTTTCAATGTGCAGGCTGCGGAGGCAACCACCCGTGAGCTGAATGCAGGTTCCTCGACACAATGTGCAGGGCTTATAATAAAAGGGGGCACATCAAAAGGGTCTGCCGCAACAAAAAGAGCTATAGTCCAAAAAGATGCAGCAGCACACCACCTCCCAGACTTGAAGAAAGACAAGCCGCAGCAGATGGAACCGTAACAAGAGAACCGGTGATCGGGAAGAAATGCATCAGACAGTCACCATCGGCAATGGCAGGGCGGAGAGCAGAAAGAAGGTTCGGAAAAAGGTGAGAATCGAGGGGAGCCCTCGTGAGATTGAAGTCGACTCAGGGTCATTCCTATCCATGGTATCCTGGAATACCATCCGGCGCCTGATACCGAACATTAAACAGAGAGAACTACAGAATCCAAGACTAGTATTAAAAGTCTAACAGGGAAATCGAATTCCGGTAGTAGGCCTTGGACACTTCCTAGTCAAATTTAAAAACCACGCCAAAATCTTGCCTCTGACCATCATTGACCGAGACCGCCCTAGTCTGTTAGGGATCGAATGGTTTGCACCCCTGGGAATTGGGATGACTGGGATCAACCGCGTTGCCACAGCCAACTGGGAGGAGAGCCTGCTCCAAGAATTGCAAGATGTTTTTGATGGTACTCTAGGCAAGTACAAGGGAACCCCAATTTCATTTAGCCTAGACCAGAAAATAGCCCCCATCTGTTGAAAGGCCAGACATGTCCCATTAGCGTTAAAACCAAAAATTGACGAGCAACTGAATAAATTAATAGCTCAACGGGTTTTAGAGCCAATCGACCATGCCAGGTCCAAGACACCTATCATCACACCGGTGAAGCCAGATGGGTCAGTGCACATCTGCGGAGACTATAAGGCAACTCTGAACCATGCGCTCCAACAAAGCGCATACCCAGTGCCGGTAGTGCAACATTTACTGCACTCACTAAGGGGAGTAAATTTTTTTGCAAAGCTCGACCTCTCACAGGTGTATCAACAACTACCCATTGATCCTATTACAGCAGAGGCACAGACTATTATAAAGGCCCTGTCCCACTGCACTTACGGATGCAAAGAGGATGTAAAACATTAAAAAAAGATTGCCATCCATTGGAAAATGCTATGCATCTGTTGTGTACACACTGCATACATGTTTCATACACTCTATCCCTCAAGCATCCATCCACTATGATTTCATCTGTGCAAGAGGTTTTGAGCTACACAAAACTTTGTGAACGGATGAACTTTCCGTTGCGTACCATGTACATCCGCAACATATACGGGCAACAAACGTTCTATGTCCGTTATCATCCATTAAACATCCACTGTATCCTCTCTGTATCCTCTGGCCATCCCTTCAACTCACATCCGCTGCAGCGGAAAATGGAAAGGGGGAGGAAATGAAAGGTGCACGGAATGTCTACACAGCGTTAGTAGCATGGAAATAGAAAGGATGTAAGTGTATGCATCTCGTATATAAAGGATTAAAACGGACAAAACATTTGTATCTGGGATGTATCTTGTATATTTAGGATGTCTGCAGTATGTCTAGGGTATGTAGAAGGACACCTAGCGGACAACCGATATTTCCTATAAAAAGGGGGAGAAAATCATCTGGATCTCAGTATGAGTCCAGCAGCCATGGTGTACAGACCTCTTCACCCCTGGTTTTGGTCTTCCAAATCATCAATTGTTCTCCACCATGGATCATGACACAGTCCATATGATACTTGCGATCATTCATCACCAGAACTAAAACCTGTTCAGACTGTTTCAAGTTTTATACAGAAGGAGAAGAAGGAGACGTCCAAGAGCTGTGTGGGTCCGAGGATGGATCATGAGAAGAATGGAGTTTGGACTGTATGACCAGTTGATGGTGGAACTGAGGAATGATTCGTGCATTCCATCACTTCATGAGGATGCCACCAGCCATTTTTGAAAAATTTGTAGAGCATCTGAGACCCAGGTTGACCAAGCTTGGCACCAACTTCCGTCCCAACCTGGACCCCGGACTGAAGGTGGCACTGACTCTGTGGTACCTGGTCTCTGGAACCACATACAGAAACATGCAGTATGCGTGGAGGGTGCCACACAACACCATCAGCAAAGTGGTCAGAGAAGTGGTGCAGGCCATCATCGAAGAATACGTGGAGGAGCTCCTCAAGTGCCCCACCACTGAACAAGGCTGGAGGAAACTTGCAGAAGAGTGGTATCAGAGGTGGAACTTTCCCCACATGGTTGGAGCCATAGATGGGAAGCACATGGCCTGCAAAACTCAGGGTCCACTTATTTCAACTACAAGGGCTTCTTCAGTATCATCTTCTTTGCCATGGTTGATGCTGACTACAAGTTAATCTACATCGATGCTTCAGGCAACGGGTCTGCTTCAGATAGCCAGGTATACAATGCCAGTGACCTCAAGGATGGGCTGGAACACAACCTCATCATGGGTTTTCCAGGTCCAGACCCCTTACCCAATGATACACAAGATGTGCCCTACTTCATTGTTGGTGATGATGTCTTCTCCCTCAGAACCTACCTCATGAAGTCGTACACTTCAAGATACCTCACCCGTGAAGAGAGGATCTTCAACTATAGGCTGTCCAGGGCAAGATGGGTGGTGGAGAATGCCTTTGGCATCCTGGCCAACAGGTTCCAGATACTTCTCATCACCATGCAGCATCACCCAGAGATTGTGAGGAGCATCGTGAAAGCTTGCTGCATCCTGCACAACCTCAAGCGCACCCGCTACCCGGTGTTACAGAAAAGACTTGTTGACTGTCAACAAGGGAATGGGGGCATGGAGCCTGGTGAATGGAGGCAAGGATGAAACCTGATAGACACTGTGGATGTACAAGGCCCCAACAGAGCTTCACGTGAAGGGAAGAAGCAGAGCAACCTCCTGAGACAATGGTGCAACTCCCCAGCTGGAGCAGTGGAGTGGCAAGACAGGATGATAGATGATTAATGGATGCTTCCTTGAGCCTGTCACATAACACTGATGAGATTGTGCCATGTATGTTGAGTGGTCGTACAATGAGTAGGGCATCAATAAAGAGCTTTGTTTATTTTAAAATGTGTTGATCAATGAATGAATTGTTATTGATAATAAAGGTTCATATGTGTGGCAGCTGGGATGGGGGACCATACAGTCCCACTATGCTTGCACTGGAGGTTTATCTATCACACAACTATCCTGATCTATCCCACAAGCATGCAAAGGCTTAACCATTTTTTCAAAGTTTTCACCAATACTTTATTAAGTAAAAAAAATGAACCAAGTGTCTTAAGCCAAGATAACCTTTATTAACTGTCCTTGGTAAACTTTATGACTTAATTAAAGAAGCAAAATGAACCAAGTGAACTGTACTAAGTGTCTTAAGCAAAGATAACCTTTATTAACTTTCTTAGGTAAACTTTATGACTTTATTAAAAAAGCAAAATGAACCAAGTCAAGTATCTTAAGCAAAGATAAACTGAACAAGTAAATAACTCAGTCTCTGACACTATTCTCTGTCACTCTGAGTCATGTCCATGGTCCCAGCTGTTAAGCGGGCAGGGACTGTGGAGGTGGCTGTGGCTTGAGTGCTGGTCTGAGGCGGCATTGGGGTGCTTGGCCCCAAGGGTACAAAAGGGGATGGTGTGTTCAGAAAGCTGTCCGAGAGCTGACTCAGTCCCATGAGGTTGAGAGTCCCTTCATCAAGGACCTGAGATGTGAGGCCCAAGACTGATGACAGATTTTCCGTTGACGGGCTTGGCGGTGGGGTGGAGGAAGGAGGAGTGTAGTGGGGCTGTCTGGTCTGCAGCTGGGTAAGGTCTGGCATCTGTGGCATGCGATGAACCTGGGCCTGGACTGGGAAGGTCTGCTTCTGCTGTGGGAAGTCCTGGTAGTCATAGTCTTGGTAGGTGAGAGGCTGTTGAAAGCTGTGGAAGGGCTGTGACATCGTCTGGGGTGGAGGAGTAGACCTGGACTGGGTAGGAGCAGCTTCAGCTGGGCCTTGAGGGTTGTGCAGAAGTGCTGTGATCTTCTGCTTCATCACCTGGTACTGGGCCTCAGGCAGGTCCATGAGGGTCTGGCTCACATAGGTGATGAAGGGCTTCCAGTTTGAGGATGGTATGTCACTATGGACCAGCTAAGAGAGAGGTTCTGTGCTGGTCTTCATTGTGTCCCTGATCTACAACAGCACGCTGTGGTTCTGGCCCTCTAGTCTGCCTCTCTGCTTGCATCCTCTGGAGCTGGGTGTGGGTGTGGGTTGGCCTCTGGTGGCTGTTGCTTCTTCCTCCATTTGTGACAGGGATCCTCCAAGTCTGTCAGCATGGGGAGTGCAGCTGTCGGGGGGGTCTGTGCTGTGGGGCCCTCTGAAGACACCTGCCTGGACAAGGTAGCTGGCTCCTGGCTGGAAGAGGACTGGCTGTCTGTGGGCTGCCTGAGGGAGAGGGGTGTCAGAGGGGCTGTTCCTCGGTGGCGGATCTTACCCTCCAGGAAACTGCACTTGGCCATGACGTACATCTCCTGGTCAGTGAGCTTGACAGCGGCCTGCCCGATTTCTTGAGGTGTAGCTTGCCATACCAGGTGTGCATGTGCTTCCACCATTCCAGGAGTACTTCTGCAGTGTACCCCAGGCTCTCTGCCTTGTCTCTCCAAGCTGCCTGCTTCTTCTTGGTGTCACAATAGAGTCCGTGGCCCTTTCTCCAGAGGTACTCGTTCTCCCTCAGCCATTCCAGCACCTCATCCTCATCCTCCTCGGAAATGGTGTACTGTTTCCCCTCTCCCTTCTGCTTCCCTTGCCTCTTCCTCCCTCTGGCAGGGGCTTCAGCAGGGCCTTCAGGGGCTTCAGTAGCAGGGCCTTCAGCAGCAGGGCTTTGAGGGCCTTGGGGCTGGTCCATCACAGCAGCAGCAGCAGCAGTAGCTTCAGACTCAGTGCCAGGGGTGGGATGCTGGTTCTGTCCTTCTTGCCAGGGCTAGAACGAGGAGGCATGGGCTTCCTCTTTTTCCCTGACTGACGAAACATGGTGTTCCTGCTAGATGTATGTGGCAGCATGTCTTTCCCCTGAATGCTGACTGCGTGCATGCTGCATCCTTTTATATCCGTGGAGCTGATGCAATTCATACTCCCCGCATGTGCAGTGAATGCTTTGCATCCGATATACATCCGCGCGGCATCTGCTTTGTTTCCTATAGGCATCTGTGATGCATCCGCTTCATCCGCTATGCATCCGCCCCTTCCGCTATGTGTCTGCTTCGCAATTCTCCCCCGGAACCCCTTCGGAGGTATCATCTGCTTCCATCCGCTTTCATCCGCTAGGCTTCCGATGAACATCCACTTAACATCCCTGACATATACTATCCACGTCCGTTCTTTTCCATTCTTTTCCATTCTGTTTATGCAAATTTTCGCCACTTTTTGGAGCGGATGAGAACGGATGGAGCCACCCCCCAAATTTTGCTCATCCGCTGTGTCCTTTATGCATATGTTTTGCGTCCGTCGGCCAGTGGGACCTAGCCTTAACACATGGAGGGGCATTCAAATGTAACTGCCTCCAATTCGGTGTTAGCATTGCCCCAGGCATCTTCCAAAGCCTCATGGAACACCTGCTAAATGGAATCAAAGGTGTCATCCCTTACTTGGACGATGTACTGGTCTCAGCAAAAAATGCCAACCAGCTAGAGACCAGATTAAGAGAAGTATTGACAAGATTTAGAAAATCAGGCCTCAAAGTTAAAAGAGAGAAGTGTGAATTAGCCACCAACCAGGTTGAGTTTTGGGGCTATTTAATCGATGAATAAGCCATTCACCCCACCCCCAAAAAAGTGAAGGCTATAAAAGATGCTCCTAGGTCCAGGAACAAAACTGAGCTTCAAGCATTCCTAGGCCTCATAAATTTTTACAATGTGTTCCTGCCCCATAAGGCAACAATAGCAGAACCCCTTCATCGACTGCTAGATAAAAAAACCACTTGGACATGGGGCCACCGGGAACAAAAAGCTTTCCAGGTTATCAAATATCTATTAATGTCCAACACCGTTCTCATGCAGTATAGAAATACCCTGCCCTTGACGGTCACCTGTGATGCATAGCCTTTTGGGGTTGACACTATCCTGAGCCATCAGCTATCAGATGGCAGAGAGGCACCGGTCGCCTTTTACTCCAAGACACTCTCCAAGTCGGAACGCAATTACAGTCAACTCGATAGAGAAGCCCTCGCAATCATCGCTGGAGTCAAAAGATTCCATGAGTACTTTTATGGTAGAACTTTTTCAATAATAACCGATCACAAGCCCCTTCTTGGAATCCTAGCAGGCAACAAGCCAACCCCGAACATTCTGTCACCTAGAATGATGAGGTGGTCTGAGTTCCTCACTGCCTACTCCTACACGCTGATTCACCGACCCAGCAAAGCCATCACACACGCTGATGCCCTGAGCTGTTCTCCACTGCCCATCACAGAAGATGACCCTGCACCAACTACCTCCACAGTTCAGCTTGAGACCTGCCCGGACCTGCCACTGACTGCAGCGGATGTCGCGAGAGCCACAGCTAAAGACCCTTTGACAGCGCGCATATTAAATTGGGTAGGTAAAGGCTGGCCAGAGGAGAACAAAACTGAGACTTTTAAACCATTTCTGTTGAGGTAATTCCCCGTTAGGAGAATGAGCGCATACAGGGAGACGTATTGAGAGTAGTGTTGGAATAATACACACTCAGAACACAGATACACTTTACAGTTAATGTAGGTTTTTACTTCCAGAAAGGTTTAAGCAAAGTCCAAAATAAGCAATCCATAAGTCATTCACAGGTAAATCAGTCAGTTTTTCAATCCAGGGATATTCCAGTAACAAAGTCCAGTGTCAAAAACAGTTCAGTATCAGACTTACATTAAATCCAGTAATATCAGTCAATTAGGAAAAATGGAGCAATAGCAATACTTTCCAATAGTAGGAAATAAAGATACACTCTCTTCTCTACTGAGACTCTGACATAGACAAACCAGGTTTCTGGCTCCATCTTATGGCCGTTTGAGAAACCACACCCAATTGCATGCTCTTGCATTCCCTTAAACAGACAGTATTAAAATGTTTATCCTGGTTTATATATTTCTAACCCAAATATATGTAAGGTGACTCATATTCCTAACATGCTCCCCTTTTGGGTAAGATAATATATACAACCTTACATTCTAAGTCCAAAATCTTCACAGCATGCCTTATGCTTTATAGAGCCTTGGGCCTTTGTAAAATGATCTGCTATATAATTTTCTAACAGACAGTATTCTAGCTTAATCATCTTACTTTGCACACATTGTCTCACATTTAAATATCTTAAATCGATGTGTTTCGTTCTTGTTTTAACAGCAATATTTGAAGCCATCTGTATTGCTGGTTGGTTATCTTCATAAACAACAATAGGATCTGTTACATTAATTCCCATATCAATTAATAATTGCTTGTACAAAACTAAATCTGTACATAGTAAAGACAAACATGAGAATTCAGCCTCTATTGTTGACAAACTTAGATGTTTCTGTCGAATAAATCTCCATCCAATCAATGCTTTTCCCAGTAATACAGCAGTACCCGATGTAGATTTTCGTGTATTTATGCCTGTAGCAAGATTTGCATCAGCATATGCAGTCAAATTCAGTTCATCTTTTGGCTCCAAATAGAATGCATAATGCATTGTCTGTTTCAGATATCTTAACACACGTTTAGCAGCTTGCCAGTGCCTTTCAGTGGGCTCAGTGTAAAATCTCGCTAATTGATTGCAAACACTGGATGCAATATCTGGCCTTGACCAATCACTGAGATAAGATAAACTACCAATCAAAGACTGATAAATGTTCTTATCAAAAACAGGACTTTGAACATCACTATGGCTAAACTCCTGGCTCATTGGTGTTTTAGCCGGCTTACAAAGTTCCATTTTATAACTTTTTAGTAATTGGTTAATTTCATCTGACTGTGAGATCTTGTATCCTCCCCTAATTCTATCTAACTTTAAACCAAGATAATGTTTGATTTCTCCTAACTGTTTTATCTTAAATTTATTTTCCAGCAGTGAAATTATCTCAGTAGCTTCTTGTTCAGTTTTGGTGATTAATGCTATATCATCAGTAAATAATAGCAATAATGAAATCATACCATTATTTTATCAGTAAAAAATAACAATAATGACACTATACCATCACTTTCTCTTTTAAACAAACATGGATCAGCCATGCCAGCTACAAAGCCTATTTTAGTTAATTCTTTAACTATACATTGTGTCAAAAACAGCTAAGTATCAGACTTACATTAAATCCAGTAATATCAGTCAATTAGGAAAAATGGAGCAACAGCAATACTTTCCAACAGAAGGAAATAAAGATACACTCTCTTCTCTTCTGAAACTCAGATGAAGACAAACCAGGTTTCTGGCTCCATATTATGGCCGTTTGAGAAACCACACCCAATTGCATGCTCTTGCATTCCCTTAAAGAGACAGTATTAAAATGTTTATCCTGGTTTATATATATCTAACCCAAATCTCTGTTAGGTGACTCATATACCAGACAGACTGAACTGTCCATAGAAAAAGGATGCATTTTATGGGTTGACAGGGTGGTGATTCCGAACAGTCTCCAGGAAGACATTCTGGGCATGTTGCATGAGGGGCACCTGGGTATAGTCAAAATGAAAGCCCTGGCCAGGAGTTATGTCTGGTGGCCAGGGCTGGACAAAGACATTGAACATTGGGTTGCAACATTCCATGACTGTCAAAAATCGAGGCTTACTCCCCCACAGGCACCAGTAAGAGACTGGGAAACTCCCCAGGGTCCATGGTCTCGAGTACATATTGACTTTGCTGGGCCAATGAAGGGAAACACATTTTTGATAGTCGTGGATGCATACTTGAACTGGTTGGAAGTCATTCTCATGGCTTCCACAACCACCGAAGCTGTAATGAAACAGCTAGACAAACTCTTTGCAACACATGGGCTACCTGATGTACTAGTTTTGGATAAGGGGCCCCAATTTACAGCTTTGCAATTCAACCAGTATCTGGCTGCCCAGGGTTTCCGACATGCCTTGAGTACACCGGCCATCCAGCTGTGAACGGCAGGGCTGAACACAGGGTCCGGTACACTAAAGAGGGCCTAGAAAGAATGGACAAAGGGGATGTACAAGACAAACTAAACCAACTACTAACTTTGCAGCATATTACCCCTAGCAGCACAACCAACAAAAGCCCAGCAGAACTCCTAATGGGTAGGAAACTACATTCCTGCCTGGACAGATTGAACCCCACTTACACCTGGGACAAACCCCCCGATTCCTCCAGCAAATACCGTATGTTTGAAATCAGTGACCTGGTCTATGCCAAAAACCTCACTGGGGACCCATTGTGGCTTCCAGCCACCATCACCCAAATTTCAGGCCCCCAGTCCTACCGACTACTCTTAGACGATGGTAGGGAATGGAAGCGGCACATAGGCCAGCTTCGTTCTCACCACCTTGAATGAAAAAACACCATAGAATCAAAAATAAATATCGACCTAAAAACAACCAAGGAGGGGGGGGGGAATACAAATAAATAAAAAAGGGAGAGACAAACCTCCCATAACAAGACAACAAACACTACAAAAGACAATTTAACTAAACAAAAAGAGCACTCATGGTTAGATGGACCCCAAGAAAGAAATCCGGGAGCAGGAGAGTGAAGCGAGGCCTTCCTGGAAGGAGGCCAGCTTGACCAACCCAGTCAAACCAGGAGGGTGTGGCGGAACCATCTCAACCGGCCCAAGAGACTCAGGCGGGAGTGGCAAGGCTGACTCACCCTTCCAGGAGGCTCCATGGAGAAGGACCAGAGAAACAGTGATCCCTTCCGAACCACTCAAAGACCATGCAGCGACTGAGCTGCGCAAGTCAACCAGGACTAGAAAAAGCCCCACCTACCTGCGTGATTATGTAACGCACGTTGGACTGAACTAAGGGGGGAGGGGTGTTCTGTATGGAACTTGGTAGGTTCCAAGTTCCTCTTTCTGATTGGCTGAAAAAGCCACTCGTGGATTGGTTATTCAAGAACCAATCTGGGAAGCCACGAAATGGCGGGAACAGTCAAAAGAGTGTCATTGGCCACAAGCCGCAGGCAAGCTACTATAAAAAGGGCTGCCGCAGCTTGGGTTGTTGTTCCGTATACTTTTGCCTTGCGAGTTTAATAAAGAGTTGTTGTTTGGAACCCGGTCTCATGTGCTTCTTTCCGGACGGAACAACAGGTATATTTGACAGTCCTTGTTTGACATACCAGGTATTGGTATGAACATCATTAATTACATTTTTTGAATGAGTTTTTGACAGACATCTGGACAGCTTTGGATAATGCTGGGCTAATTCCCACAGAGACAATATTAATCATATATTACTAGTACTCTTACCATGATGCACTTGCCTAAGGGTGAAGCTCTTGTCTCACAATCAGGAGGCTGTGAGTTCAATCCTCAGTAGCAGCAGATATTTCTCTCTTTGGACAAAATGAGTAAATATTGGCTGCAAACTCTGCATCGGAGACAGGAAGGACATCCAGCCAGTAAACACTCAGCTCCATTTAGTTGCCTCAACTCCACCCAAGAGGTCTGCAAGGAATTACGGGATCATTAAAAGACAAGAAAAAATTACTAGTACTCTTACCAATTATCTGTTTTATTACAACAAATAAATTAAGGAATGAGAAAAATAAAAGAGGAATCAAAACAGACGTCTTGCCTCCAAAGATTTCCCATTTCATTGCTAACTCTATTCTCCCATCAGCAATAGTTGTAAGGAACGTGCAAAGGTACATCTACAATATAACATCACATTGGAAACAAGGGTGGGATTTATTTTTTACCATCTGCGTGCTGCAATTCACAATGTTTCAATGGAAAGTTCCAGGACAGTTTTATCTGAAAGATTTTTTTGCTTCACAACAGTGAGTTATGAGCACTGCTGCTGTTGGACACACTCCAGAATTTTCTGACATGAGGAGTTTTATTGTTGGAAAAGTTTGAGAGAGGGCTAGCTACAAATGGTTCAGAAAAAAAGGACAGGCATTTTTTTTCCTACCTACTTTACTTGCAAAGCCACACAGCCTTCTGAAAATGCTTGTTGCTCTTGTGAAGCCCATAAAGTCCAAATATCTGAGAGTTATAAAATCCTTGTCATAGCATCACAAGCCTCAGCCTGTCATTATGGCTGAATGCTTTAGATTTTATAGTATAAATCACACAGTGGGAGAAAGCTTCACAGAGGATAGTATTGACTTTGAAAGGTCATCCATTTCTTGAACTTTTGGGCCCTTCTTGGATCAAACTTTATAAGATACATTTGGTCTTATATGAGAAGTATTACCTGCACAAGCGATTAAATAAAAGAATGGTGGTTTTTTCCCCACTATCTTCTTGTAATAGTGTTTTAGCTGTGGAGCTCACCAAACAAGATTCTTAAGCCCCTGTCCCACTGCACCAACGGATGCAAAGAGGATGTAAAATGTTAAAAAAAGCTTGGAAAAAGCAATGCATCCGTTGGAAAAAGCAATGCATTCGTTATGTACTCACTGCATATGTGTTTCATACGTTCTATCCCTCGAGCATCCGTCCACTGAGATTTCATCTGCGCAAGAAGTTTTGAGCTACACAAAACTTTGTGAGCGGATGAATTTTCTGCCACGTACGATGTACATCCACGACATATATGGGCAACAAATTTTCTATGTTCTATGTCCGTTATCATCCGTTAAACATCCGCTGTATCCTCTCTGCATCCTCTGGCCATCCCCTCAACTCTCATCTGCTGCAGCTGAAAACGGAAAGAGGGAGGAAACAAAAGGTACACAGAATGTCTACATAACGTTAGTAGCACAGAAATAGAAAGGATGTAAGCGGATGCATCTCGTATACAAAGGACTAAAATGGACAAAACATTTATATCTGGAATGTATCTCGGATATTTAGGATGCCTGCAGTATGTCCAGAGTATGTAGAAGGACACCTAGTGGACTACCGATATTTCCAATAAAAAGGGGGAGAAAATCATCTGGATCTCAGTATGAGTCCAGCAGCTGTGGTTTACAGACCTCTTCACCCTTTGTCTTGGTCTTCCACATCATAAATTGGTCTCCACCATGGATCATGATACAGTCCGTATGATAGCTGCGATAATGTTTGAAAAATTTGTAGAGTGTCTGAGACCCAGGTTGACCAAGCCTAGCACCAACTCCCGTCCCAACCTGGACCCCGGACTGAAGGTGGCACTGACTCTGCGCCACCTGGCCTCTGGAACCACATACAAAAACATGCAGTATGCGTGGAGGGTGTCACACAACAGCATCAGCAAAGTGGTTAGAGAAGTGGTGCAGGCCATCATCGAAGAATACGTGGAGGAGCTCCTCAAGTGCCCCACCACTGAAGAAGGCTGGAGAAAACTTGCAGAAGAGTGGTATCAGAGGTGGAACTTTCCCCACACCGTTGGAGCCATAGATGGGAAGCACGTGGCCTGCAAAGCTCCACCCAACTCAGGGTCCACTTATTACAACTACAAGGGCTTCATCAGTATCATCCTCTTTGCCATGGTTGATGCTGACTACAAGTTCATCTACATCGATGCTTCAGGCAACGGGTCAGCTTCAGATACCCAGGTATACAATGCAAGTGACCTCAAGGATGTGCTGAAACACAACCTCATCATGGGTTTTCCAGATCCAGAACCCCTACCCAATGATACACAAGATGTGCCCTACTTCATCATTGGTGATGACACCTTCTCCCTCAGAACCTACCTCATGAAGCCGTACACTTCAAGATACTTCACCCGTGAAGAAAGGGTCTTCAACTTCAGGCTGTCCAAGGCAAGACGGGTGGTGGAGAACACCTTTGGCATCCTGGCCAATAGGTTCCAGATACTTCTTACCATCAAGGGAATGGGGGCATGGAGCCTGGGGAATGGAGGCAAGGACAAAACCTGATTGACACTGTGGATGTACAAGGCCCCAACAGAGCTTCACGTGAAGGGAAGAAGCAGCACAACCTCCTGAGACACTGGTGCAACTCCCCAGCTGGAGCAGTGGAGTGGCAAGACAGGATGATAGATGATTAATGGATGCTTCTTTGAGCCTGTCGCACAACACTGATGAGATTGTGCCATGTATGTTGAATGGTCCTACAATGAATAGGGCATTAATAAAGAGCTTTGTTTATTTTGAAATGAATCAATGAATAAATTATTATTGATAATAAAGGTCCATATGTGTGGCAGCTGGGAGGTGGACCATACAGTCCCACTATGCTTGCACTGGAGGTTTATCTATCCCACAACTATCCTTACCCATCCCACAACTATCCTTATCTATTCCACAAGCATGCAAAGGCTTAACCATTTGTTCAAGGTTTTCACCAACACTTTATTAAGTAAAAAAATGAACCAAGTGTGTTAAGCAAAGATAACCTTTATTAACTGTCTTAAGCAAACTGTATGACTTGATTAAAAAAGCAAAATGAACCAAGTAAAGTGTCTTAAGCCAAGATAAAGTGAACAAGTAACAACTCAGTCTCTGGCACTATTCTCAGTCACTCTGAGTCATGTCCATGATCTCAGCTGTTAAGCGGGCAGGGACTGTGGAGGTGGCTGTGGCTTGAGTGCTGGTCTGAGGCAACATTGGGGTGCTTGGCCCCGAGAGTACAACAGGGGATGGTGTGTTCAGGAAGCTCTCAGAGAGCTGACTCAGTCCCATGAGGTTGAGAGGCCCTTCATCAAATACCTGGGATGTCAGGCACAAGACTGATGACAGATTGTCCGTTGAGGGGCTTGGCTGTGGGGTGGAGGAAGGAGGAGTGTAGTGGGGCTGTTTGGTCTGCAGCTGGATGAGGTGTGGCATCTGTGGCCTGCGATGAACCTGGGCCTGCACTGGGAAGGTCTGCTTCTGCTGTGGGAAGTCCTGGTAGTCATAGCCTTGGTAGGTGAGAGGCTGTTGAAAGCTGTGGAAGGGCTGTGACATCACCTGGGGTGGAGAGCAGACCTGGACTGGGTAGGAGAAGCTTCAGCTGGGCCTTGAGGGCTGTGCAGAAGTGCTGTGATCTTCTCCTTCATCACCTGGTACTGGGCCTCGGGCATATCCCTGAGGGTGTGGCTCACATAGGTGATGAAAGTGTGGTGGCTGGAGGATCCTCTGTCCAAGTGGACCAGCTGAGAGAGAAGTTCTGTGCTGGTCCTCATTGTGTCCCTGATCTCCAACAGCACACTATGGTACTGGCCCTCTAGTCTTCCTCTCTGCCTGCATCCTCTGGAGCTTGGGGTGGGTATGAGTTGGCCTCTGGTGGCTGTTGCTTCTTCCTCCATTTGTGACAGGGGATCCTCCAAGTCTGTCAGCATGGGGAGTGCAGCTGTCAGGGGGGTCTCTGCTGTGGGGCCCTCTGAAGACACTTGCCTGGACAGTGTAGCTGGCTGCTGGCTGGAAGAGGACTGGCTGTCTTTGGGCTGTCAGAGGGAGACGGGTGTCAGAGGGGTTGCTCCTCAGTGGCGGACCTCACCCTCCAGGAAGCTGCACTTGGCCATGAAGTACATCTCCCAATCAGTGAGCTTGACAGCGGCCTGCCCAGATTTTTTGAGGTGTAGCTTGCCATACCAGGTGTGCATGTGCTTCCACCATTCCAGGAGTACATCTGCAGTGTACGCCAGGCTCTCTGCCTTGTCTCTCCAAGCTGCCTGCTTCTTCTTGGTGTTGCGATACAGTCTGTGGCCCTTTCTCCCTCAGCCATTGTTCTCCCTCAGCCATTCCAGCACCTCCTCCTCATGGTCCTCGGAAACAGTGTACTGTTTCCTCTCTCCCTTCTCCTTCCCTTGCCTCTTCCTCCCTCTGGCAGGGGTGTCAGCAGGGCCTTCAGGGGCTTGACCAGCAGGGCCTTCAGCAGCAGGGCTTTGAGGGCCTTGGGGCTGGTCCACCACAGCAGCAGTAGCAGCAGCAGCAGCAGCCGTAGCCGTAGCCGTAGCAGTAGCAGTAGCAGTAGCAGTAGCAGTAGCAGTAGCAGTAGCAGTAGCAGTAGCAGCAGTAGCAGCAGCACCAGAAGCACCAGCAGCACCAGCAGTAGCAGCAGCAGCATCACCAGCAGCAGCACCACCACCACCACCAGCAGCACCACCACCAGCAGCAGCAGCAGCAGCACCACCAGCAGCAGCACCAGCACCAGCAGCAGCACCAGCATAACCAGCAACTTCAGAGTCAGTGCCAGGGGATGGGATGCTGGTTCTGTCCTTCATTGCCAGGGTTGGCACGAGTAGACACCGGCTTCCTCTTCTTCCCTGACTGATGAACCATGGTGTTCTTTGAAGATGTATGTGGCAGCACGTCTTTCTTCTGAATGCTGACTGCGTGTGAGCTGCATCCTTTTATATCTGTGGAGCTGATGCAATTCATACTCCCTGCATGCGCAGTGAACACTTTGCATACGATATACATCCGCGCGGCATCCGCTTTGCTTCCTCTAGGTATCCATGATGCATCCGCATCATCCGCTATGCATCCGCTTCTTCTGCTATGCATCCGTTCCTTCCGCTAGGTATCCGCTGCGCAATTCTTTCCCGGAATCCCTTCGGATGTGTCATCCACTTCCATCTGCTGTCATCCGCTAGGCTTCCTATTAACATCTGTTTAACATCCCCGCTACGTACTACCCCTGTCCGTTCTTTTCCGTACTTTTCCATTCTGTTTATGCAAATTTTCGCCACTTTTTGGAGCAGATGACAACAGATGGAGCCACCCCCGAAATTTTGCTCATCTGCTGTGTCCTTTATGCATACGTTTTGCGTTCATCGGCCAGTGGGACCTAGCCTTTACCTATTAAAGAATATAATAGTACCTAGAGAAATTCGCATAAGGTAACAGCATCTTTCCAACACAGTGAATTGAGGGCATCACAAACACTGCAATGGTCTCAGCATGATAGAAAACTCATACATGATAATCTAAGGCATGTTCTCACAGTAGGAAAGCATATTTGCAACAGACCTTGGTAACTTGCCATCGTTATGGATGCCATATTACAGAAGAATTGCGTTCCAAAAGTTTATTAGAGTAAGTTGTACTCATCCAGGGTACAGTGTGTTTCAATAATAAAGCCATTTTAAAGCCTGAGACAGGTAGTCCTCAAGTTACAACAATTCATTTTGTGACCATTCAAAGTTAAAACATCACATCACTGAAAAAAGGGACTGTTGTGACCATTTTTCACACTTATGACTGCTGCAGAATCCCCATTGTCATGTGATCAAAATTCAGACATTTGGCAACTGACTCCCACTTATGATTTTTACAGTACCTTGGCATCATGTGATCACCTTTTACTACCTTTTGACAAATAAAGGCAATGGGGAAGCCAGATTCACTTAGCAACGATGCTATTAACTTAGCAACTGCAGTGATTCACTTAACAAATCTGGCAAGCGAAGTTGTAAAATGGGGCAAAGCTCACTTAACAAATGTCTCATTTAGGAACATAAATGCTGGACTCAATTGTGGTCATAAATTGAGGACTACCTGTATCATAAATTGTGATGGACTGTGGTGAGGACATGGAACCTCAGGAAGGAGGGAGGCGAGATGGTATTCAGCAGGTTCTGACCAGTTTTGGAGAACCAGTAGCAAAAAAATTGAATTGTTTGGAGAATCAGCAAACACCACCTCTGATTGGCTCCACCCCCATCTATTCTTTGCCTCCTGAGTCCCAGCTGATTGGCTGGGTCTACTTTTGTTGCCCTGCACAGGAGAATGGAGCTGGAAAGCAGGTTAGTGGGTTGGGGAGGAATGGGATTTTGCAGTAACCTTCCCCTAGTTGTGGGGAGGGAATGGAGATTTTACAGTATCCTTCCCTTGACCCGCCCACCAAGCCATGCCCACCAAGCCACGGCCATTGTACCAGTAGTAAAAAGTTTTAATCCCACCATTGAAGAGAGGTTGGATTCCAGAGGAATAAGAGACAACTCAGCCCAGGCATTATGTATGAGAGAAGAAAGGTGAAGACAGCCCCTCACGAATAGTTCACAGAGTATATTGTAGATGTATGTAGTAGAGTGTTCAGTCTGAAAAAGATTTGTGTACAGGTGTGAAACAATAAATAACTCTGCTTGGAAGGACAGCTATGTGTCATTCTTGGGTTTGGGCCAGAAATAAGTACCACCGATGTTGGAAATTATAACTTCTGCACAACCTCAAAATTGACAGATTCCCAATATAGAGAGAGCTGCATTCATATCATTATTTTCACAGACTATCTTCAAAAACCGTTTTGTGTTTTTCACAACTTACAGTATATAAGTTGCCTTCTTCCTGGGAAGAAGGGAAAGAAAGAAGAAGACAACTGGGAAAGAATGGAGCAGAATGACATTGTATAATGTGACAAATATAGTAAATGAGCAGTTCTAACTCTAGTTGTTTCAAAACAAAAACTAATGAATAATTCTATTAAACAATGGAAATTTCAAAGAAATTGTACATTGTTGCACACAACCAAAACCATATCTCAGCACCAAATGCACAGAATCTGTTTGCTAACATTTAAATAAAATTACCTTATCATGTGCTCATCAAGACATGGGATTAACTGCAAAGCTTTGTTTCGTGATGTTTATAAAGGTCTGATGGGTAGTGAAGTGTTTTTGGTGGTGGTAGTGGGAGGGAAAATTCATTCCAACATTCCTGCAGTGTTTCAACATGCAATGAATTCAACACTGTAATGTTTGGAACATATGGATTATATTCTGTTGTCTGCTTCCTTAATGGAGGAACATTCAGCACCACTAGACAATGCGCTAATTAGATCGGAACCTATGGAATGCAAGTGAAATTATCTAGGTGTCAATTTCTTCAACAACCTTTAATAAAATAATATTTATTGGCATGACCTTCATCTCACAGAAAATAAATTGCACCACACTGAACTAATACCATTTGAGGTCTTCTTAAATTACCATGGATGATTCCTGTCAAATCTGTCCACCCTTTCACATGCACCACTTGAGTTGTAGCATGCAACCATTCATTGGAATTGGACCACAAGCGTGAAAAGCCTTTTCAGACAGCAAAGCACAGGCTGTTAATCAGCAAGTAGCTTACACAACTACAGCTCAAATAAACCACTGAAGCTAGCTTGTGTGTCCAGCTCTGCAAAACTGGTGAATCCAGGAAACAAGCATCATTTGGTTTTCTGGAATGAACTAGATTGTGAGAAGGGTCATGTAACAGAAAATTCAAATCATGCCAAAACAGATCAACATATATTTAGTATGATTAAAATGTTCTACTTTCTTCACTTTCCCCCTTCTATAGACTATAAGGGATCTTTCTGTAATAGCCTGTAACTTCATCTAGTAATAGTCCTGCTGCCTCCTTTATGTTCCCATGAATTCTACAGTATTTTTGTTCAGGACCAAATAGAAGTAATAAAATAACAGAGTTGGAAGGCGCCTTGGAGGTCTTCTAGTCCAACCCCCTGATTAGGCAGGAAACCCTACACCACTTCAGACAAATGGTTATCCAACATCTTTTTTAAAACTTCTGGTGTTGGAGCATTTACAACTTCTGGAGGCAAGTTGTTCCACTGATTAATTGTTCAAACTGTCAGGACATTTCTAAGTTGCTTCTCTCCTTGATTAGTTTCCACCCATTGCTTCTTGTCTTACTCTCAGGTGCTTTGGAGAATAGCTTGACTCCCTCTTCTTTGTGGCAGCCCCTGAGATATTGGAATACTGCTATCATGTCTCTCCTAGTCCTTGTTTTTATTGAACTAGACATACCCAGTTCCTGCAACCTATCTTCATATGTTTTAGCCTCTAGTCCCCTAATCATCTTTGTCAATCTTCTCTGAACTCTTTCTAGAATCTCAACATCTCTCTCATGGCGGCCAAAACTGAATGCAATATTCCAAGTGTGGCCTTACCAAGGCATTATAAACTGGTATTAACACTTCACATGATTTTGATTCTGTTTATGCAGCCTAGGACTGTGCTGGCTTTTAAAAATCAATTGATTTAATAATCAAGCCTTATTTTGAAAAAAGAAAAGAGCTGCAAAATCTGGAGTTTGGGTGATTATACTGACAAAATTCTGATAAAGATTCTTACAGGAGCTCCATGAGGGCCATCCAGGTACTTTTTAAGAGGCAGGTAACAGCCATGGTTACTTAGGATGGCTTGAGCAAGATAAAGATATAGAAGAGTTTGTATGACAGAATCCTGCTTAGATCTGTTCCTTATAACACTTCTTTATCCATTGTCATGGGCAACATGCACATGGGGAAAAAAAGTCTTTGTGAACTATGCTGAAATAAGCAAACAAACTTATGATTTCAAGAAATTATCTCAAATGTTGGAGGTGTAATCTGCTAACATCAGTATTAGCAACAGAACTAGCATTGCTATGCAATGTTTGCCTCTTTTGGTCTAGTAAAGAATTGGCTTCATATATTGTAATGGGTCTAAATTCTCATTTTACTTTCCTGTGACAGAGTGGAATGAAGCATATCTTATCTCTGCAACATCAGCCAGTTTCAAATGGTGCAGCAGAATGGACTGTCCAAATGTTCAAAAAAGCAGGGATGAAACAAATTTTGAAGCAGCCGCAAACAAAACAGGACAGACTAAACAGTTCTATATCCTACTATGGGAACATTCCATACATGGTACTGAAATGGCTTTTTCAGAATCATTCTTAAAATAGCAACTTCATAGCTGGCTGTATTTTCTTAAACCTTCACTGTTCCATGCTGTAAAGAAACACTAGAAGAAGCTAAAATTGACACACAATAGTCCTACACAAGAGTCAAATTATTCCACCCATGGTGTTTCTTAACACTATGGTGTTAATGGTGTTTCTTAAGTTATTCATAAGAGCTTAATATAAGAGGAAAAAATAAAAATAATGGAGTTGGAAGCAGGGCAGAGGTTGGTCTTCTCAACCAATCTTCTGCTCAGTGGAAGCTCCACTACATTATTTCTTGGGAGATGACCAGCGTCTGTTGGTAGACTTCCAGTGTGGAAGGACTGAACACTTCTTATTATAGCTTATTCTATAAGATGATCATTCATACTGTCAAGAAGCTCCTTCTGATACTAGCTTAGACCTACTTTTGTGTTGTTTTAACACAGCCTATTCTTCTTATTATATCAAAGTAAAAGGGCTGCTTCTCATGATCTGAACTCTGTGCTACTATATACTGAGAGTTCCATTAAAGTTCAGGTACATTACATCCATAGCATTTTCCTGATCTGCTAGGCAATTAAACTTATTAAAAGTGATAAGGCCAGGCTAGCAGATTTTGTGACAAATCCAGGTTAATAGCATGCCCTCCAAATATTCATAAACACATCGTTTAATAAATTAATATATATATATGAGAGAATTTCCTGGTTTTCCATTTCTGAAGACAAGTAGATGACATTTACTGTCCTCAAGATTTTTGGAACCTTGTCAGTCATCTGACAGTTCTCCTAGATTACTAAGAGCCGTTCTTCAATCAGCTCTGCTACAATCTAGTAAAAGATAGGCAGCCATTTTTGCAAAGGTAGCATTCCCTTCAGGAATCAAGTGATATTAAGAATGTCTTGGCAACCATTTTCAATTCAGACATACCAAAAGCTTCATGGTTGAAAGCTGAATTTGCTGTTACATATGCTGTATTGAAGTTGAGAATAAAACTGTTCTCATCAAAAAGTTTTGTTGGTGAATTAGAAGCACCACACATGTATACACACACAAAGCACTAATCTTAGAATGACATTTACAGGATTCTAAATTTATTACAAGTAAGACTTCTCTACTTGTCTTTTACAGATCAATTTATTTGTCATGCAAAGCTGGCTTAATGGCAATGTGCCCATGCTCACCCACACTCTCTGCCTACAAGCAAGTAGACATGGTGGCCTGCTAATCTATGTTTAACATGACCTGAAGGAAATACAACTTCAGCAACAGAGTGGTCAATGTCTGGAATACACTACCTGACTCTGTGGTTTCTTCCCCAAACCCCAAAAACTTTAACCTGAGACTGTCTACTATTGACCTCACCCCTTTCTTAAGAGGCCTGTAGGGGGCATGCATAAGCGCACCAATGTGCCTACCGTCCCTGTCCTATTGTTTCCTTTTTTCTTATTTGTATCCATTTCATGTATTCATAACCATGTTTATACTTATACCTGTTATCTAATATCTCTTGACAGAATAAAATAAATAAAAAATAGATAAAAATAAATTATATTTTCACTTAACCCACTTGGAAGGAATAAGATTATGAAATCTCGAAGCAAAGTAAAACCAAACCAGGTGTCTTTTATTTTTTGGCTGGCTCAGGAATTCTGGAAGTGAAGCTTATAGATCATAAAGGGGACATAGTTACCCACCTCTGAACTAGAGCATTATTATGTGATATGTGGTGGTGGGGAGACAAGCTCTCTCAGAACAAATGTTGTCTGTCAGAGTGTATATGACACAGATACAATATCTTTCATGAAACATAATCAGTGCAATTCTAGCTTATAACTGGAAACTTTGTGTGTTGTACTCTATATGTGACTGCTTAGATTACAAATTAAGAGAAGATAGTTGCAAGTCACATTTTTCTAGCATATATTCTTTTTTAGCTTAAATGATGTCAGAAATCTCTATATAGAAAATAACGAGAACAGACCAAATTAACACATTGTATTTCCCCAGCCTCACCTCTTAATACTTCCTGTAACCTAATAGCACATGTTTTTGTATGAGCCAATTCAAGAAAGTATAAATAAAACAAAACAATATCTACCACACCTCTGTTTATATTTGAGGTGTGTGTGTGAAAGACACACAGCAGAAAGTATTACATTGGATTGGTTTTTATACTTGAATTCTGTTGATGGTGAACCAATAGTTCCAAATAATCAACTCATATTTAGTTTAGTTCACTTTATTGTCATTGCATTGCACCTCATACAACGAAATCAAACACCATCTTCAGTGCACATTGAAAATAAACACATACACACATTCTTCACACTCCACACATTGAACTGAAAAGCCCTGACACCGCACCAACACTGCACTATGCAGTAGAATTCAAACAAGCTACTGCTCTTGGATAGAAGCTGTTTTTCAGCCTATTTGTCCTTGTTTTTATTATTCTGTACTGTCTGCCAGATGGTAATAGTTCAAAAAAAGGGTTCCCAGGATGAGATGGATCTTTGAGAATGTTTTGAACTTTCTTAAGGCAGCAGGAGCTATAAAGCTCTTTCAAAGAGGGGAGAGGGCAACCAATGATCTTCTGAGCAATGACATTAACCCTCTGGAGTGCTTTCCTATCTGCCACTGTACAATTGGCAAACCATACAGAGGTGCAATAAGTTAAAATACTCTCTATGGTGCAGCGGTAGCACCAGCACTTTTTCATTCAGTTGTTGTTTTCTGAGAAGTCTCAGGTAGCATAATCTCTGCTGGGCCCTTTTGACCAGGGTTGCAATGTGAGCATCCCAGATCAGGTCCTCTTTTATGGTAACACCCAGAAACTTAAAACTGGCCACTTGATCCACTTGGTCTCCATTGATAAGCAAGGGCTGGATGTCTGATCTGTTCATGTTTCATATTCATCAATGGGAATGGCATGACAGAATATGATTTCCTGATAACAGGGCATCCAGTATAATAATACTGCTCAGAACTTTAGAAAACTTGGCAACATTTGAATTGGGAGAGTCAATGAAAGAAATGAACTAGACCTTGCAGTAGATTTAGCTAGCTGTCGGTATTAAGCAGAAGTGAGGGAGGTATGACAACTTGTTTTAAAACCTGTTGTAAATTATGCTATCTGCAGGAGTTTCTTTCTCTTCTCTTCACTATTCTGTAGCTACATGTCTCTAAGCACAAACTCCTTATAGCCCTGTTGTTCAACATCTGGAGGCCACACGAGCAGGGTACAAGACCCAGGGAAATTAGGAGTACTGAAAATTGGAAAGACTTGTGTGCCATAGGAGGTCAAGGCATGGAGCCTCAATCAGCAGTTGTTGACAAACTAGCTGCAGAAGGTATGTTACTTAAGCCCCTGTCACACTGCACCAGCGGATGGAAAGAGGATGTAAAAAAGAGAAAAACACTTGCCGTCTGTTGGTTAATGCGATGCTTCCATTCTGTACTCACTGCTTCCGTTTTGCTTCCTCTCTATCCGTCCAGCATCAGTCTATTGACATTTCATCAGCTCAGAAGGTTTTGAGCTGCTCAAAACATTTGAGCAGAAAATGTATCCAATGCGTCTGTTCTGCATCCGCTAGGAATACGGGGGACATCCGTTCTGCAACCGTTATGCATCCGGTATATCTGCTAGGCATCCGTGCAACTCGCATCCGTTCTAAGCAGTAAATGGATGCAGGGAGGAAGCGGAACGGACGCACAGCATTAGTAGCATGGACGGAGAAAGGATGAAAGCAGATGCAGCATGCAAAGAAAGCATTTAAAACGGAAAAAACATTCGCAGAGGGGACCTATCTCGGATATTAAGGATGTCTAGAGGATGCCTAGAGGATGCAAAGGGACACATACTGGAAAACCTATATTGCTTATAAAAAGGGGGAGCAACTCACCTGGATCTCACTTTCAGACCAGCAGACCAGCTGTGCATACCTCTGAAGCCTTCATCTGCCTCTTGCTCTTCCACAGCATCCAGTCATGTCCACCATGGATCATAACAAACTCCTTTTGGTAGGCACCATCGTTCTGCAACAGTGCAAAGCCATCTACAGGCTCTGTGAACTCTACTATGGGAAGAAAAGGAGGTGGCCAAGAAGCGTCTGGGTCCGAAGATGGATCGGGAGAAGAGCAGAGTACGGACTGTACAACAAGCTGATGGTGGAGCTCAGGAACAAAGACCCTCGTGCATTCCAGAACTTCATGAGGATGCCGCCAGCCATGTTTGACAAAGTTGTGCAGCGCCTGACACCCAGGTTGACCAAACAGAGCACCAAATTCTGCCTCAGCTTGGACCCTGGGCTCAAGGTGGCACTGACTCTGCGCCACCTGGCCTCAGGGACCACCTACAGGAGCATGCAGTACGGCTGGAGGGTGCCACACAACACCATCAGCATTGTGGTCAGAGAAGTGGTGCAGGCCATCATCGAAGAATACCTGGAGGATCTCCTCCAGTGCCCCTCCACTGAAGAAGGATGGAAGAAAGTTGCAGAGCAGTGGTATCAGAGGTGGAACTTCCCCCACACCGTTGGAGCCATAGATGGCAAGCACATGGCCTGCAAAGCTCCAGCCAAGTCAGGGTCCACTTATTTCAACTACAAGGGCTTCTTCAGCATTGTCCTCTTTACCATGGTCGATGCTGACTACAAGTTCATGTACATCGATGTTTCAGGCAACGGCTCATCTTCGGATGCCCAGGTATACAACGACAGTCACCTCAAGGAGGGGCTGGAGCGCAACCTCATCATGGGCTTCCCAGATCCAGACCCCCTGCCCAACAACACGCAAGATGTGCCCTACTTCATCGTGGGGGATGACGCCTTCTCCCTCAGAACCTACCTCATGAAGACCTACACTTCCAGACTCCTCACCCATGAAGAGAGGATCTTCAACTACAGGCTGTCCAGGGCAAGGCGGGTGGTGGAGAACGCCTTTGGCATCCTGGCCAACAGGTTCCAGGTACTTCTCACCACCACACAGCATCGCCCAGAGACCGTGAGGAGGATCGTGGAAGCTTGCGGCATCATGCACAATCTCATGCGCACCCGCTACCCAGTCTTGCAGAACAGGCTCGTGGACCTCCAACAAGGCAATGGGGACATGGAGCCTGGGAAATGGAGGCAAGGGTGAAACCTGATAGACACTGAAGATGTGCAAGGCCCCAACAGAGCCTCACGTGAAGGGAAGAAGCAGCGCAACCTCCTGAAACACTGGAGCACAGCTCCTGAAACACAGCTGGAGCGGTGGAGTGGCAAGACAGGATGATAGATGATTAATGGATGCTTCCTTCAGCCTGTCTCATCACACGGATGAGATTGTGCCATGTATGTTGGGTGGGCCTACAATGAACAGGGCATTTAATAAAGAGTTGTGTTCATGTTGATATGTGTGGATCAATGCTTACATTGTTATTGATAATGAAGGGCCATAGGTGTGGCACCTGGGAGGGTGGACCATACAGTCCCACTATACTTGCACTGGAGGTTTATCTATCCCCACAGCTATCTCAACCATCCCAAAGGTATCCCTGCCCATCCCACAGCTATTACCCATTCCAAAGGTATCCCTGCCCACCCCACTGCTGTCCTTACCCATCCCACAAGCATTCAAAGGCTTAAACCATTTCTAAAAGTTTCCACCAAGACTTTATTAAAAAAAATAAATGAAGCAAGTGTGTGAAGCAAAGATAAACTTTATTAATAACAAGCTGTAAAAGAAAAATGACCCAAGTCAAGTGTCCAAATAAAGTATACAGGTAGCCACCCAGTCTCTGGCACTCTTATTGGTCACTCAGAGGTGTGCCCAGTCTCAGGGGTGAAGGGTTCAGGTGCTGTGGAGGAACCTGCTGCTGGAGTGCTGGTCTGAAGCGTCATTGGGGTGCCTGGCCCCGAGAGGACAACAGGTGACAGTGTGTTGAGGAAGCTCTCGGACAGCTCGCTGAGCCCCGTGATGTTGAGAGCTCCTTCCTCCATGCCATGGGGTGTCAGCCCCAGTACTGAGGACAGATGTACTGAGGCCGGGCTTGGCTGTGGGGTGGAGGAAGGAGCAGTGTAGTGGGGCTGTCTGGTCTGCAGCTGGGTGAGGACTGGCATGGGTGGCATCTGTGGCGTGGGTGGCATCGGTGGCATCAGTGTCGTGGGTGGCATTGGTGGCATCAGTGGAACCGGTGGCAATGGTGTCGTCTGATGACTCTGTGCCTGGACTGGGAAGGGCTGCTGCCTGTGCTGCTGGACATCCTGGTAACCGTAGCCCTGGTAGGTGAGGGCCTGTGGAAAGCCTTGGAATGGGAGGGACATCACCTGGGGTGGAGGAGCAGACCTGGACTGGGTGAGAGCAGGTTCCTCTGGGTCTGGAGGGTTGTGAAGCAGCTCAGTGATCTGGTCCTTCACCACCTGGTACTGGGGTTCCTCCATGTCCGTGAGGGTCTGGTTGACATAGGTGAGGAAGGGCTTGCGGTTGGAGGATGAGGAATCGGTGTGGACCAGCTGAGAGTGGAGATCTATGCTGCTCCGGATGGTGTCCCTGATCTCCAGCAGGACAGTGTGGCTCTGCCCCTCCTGTCTGGCTCTCTGCCTTTCTGTGGAGGTGGAGCTGGGGGTGGATGCAGGTAGGGCTGTGGTGGACGTGCCATCTCCTTTCTCCCACTGCACTAGGGAGTCCTCCATGCGCTCCACCATGGTTAAAAAAGCTGTCCGCGGGTTCTCCACCGTGGGACCCTCCACAGAAACCTGCCTGGAGACAGGAGCTGAATCTTGGCCGGAAGAGGACTGGCTCTCAGCAGGCTGCCGGAGAGAGAGGGTCGTGAGAGGGGTTGCTGCTGCTCCTCGGTGGCGGATCTCACCCTCCAGGAAGCTGCACCTGGCCATGACATAGGTCTCTCTGTCCGTCAGCTTGTCTGCGGCCTGGCCAGATTTATTGAGGTGCAGCTTCCCGTACCAGGTGTGCATGTGCTTCCACCAGCCGAGGA
This sequence comes from Laticauda colubrina, assembly GCA_015471245.1. NCBI lineage: Eukaryota > Metazoa > Chordata > Lepidosauria > Squamata > Elapidae > Laticauda > Laticauda colubrina. The sequence continues at coordinate 4,531,112 of BLBF01000063.1, forward strand.
GCACATCCGAAGTGTAGCCCAGACTCTCCGCCTTCTCTCTCCAAGCAGCCTGCTTCCTTTTGGTGTCCCTATAGAGCCGGTGTCCCTTCTGCCACAGATAGTCATTCTCTCTCAGCCACTCCAGCACCACATCCTCGTGTTCCTCCTCAATGAAGTATTGCCTCCTCTCCCGTTCCCACATATGCCTCTTCCTCCCTTTGGCAGGACCAGATGGGCCCTCATCAGAGGGGCTTCGAGGTTGTAGCGGCTGCTCCTCCACACCACCAGCAGCAGCAGCACCAGCAGGATCATCATCATCATCAGCAGCAGCAGCATCACCAGCAGGATCATAATCATCATCATCATCATCATCAGCAGCAGCAGCAGCAGCAGCAGGATCATCATCATCAGCAGCAGCAGCAGCACCAGCACCAGCAGGACCAGGATCATCATCAGCAGAGTAAGCACCATGAGCCCCAGCAGGACCAGGAGCATGAGCAGGACCAGGAGCACGAGCAGGACCAGCAGGACAAGCAGGACGTGCAAGACTAGGAGCATGAGCAGGACGAGCAGAATGAGCAGGACGAGCAAGTCCAGGAGCACGAGTAGGATGAGCAGGACCAGCAGGACGAGAAGAAGCTTCAGCAGAGTAAGCACCAGCAGAAGCACCACTGCCAGGAGCAGCATCAGCAGAGTAAGCATGAGCAGAAGCACCACCGCCATAAGCAGCAGCATCAGCTCCTCCAGAAGCAGAAGCAGAAGAAGCCCCAGCCGCAGAAGAGCGAGTCCGTGCTACAGAAGCCCCAGCAGAAGCAGAGTGAGGGCCAGAGGGCGGGAGGTTGGCCCTGTCCCTCTTGCCAGGGCTGGCAGCAGATAGCTGAGGCTTTCTCTTCTTCCCCATGGTTGTGGGGTTGCTGGCTGGCAGGGAGGCTGGTAGGGAGGCTGGCAGGCACCAAGGCTGGCAGGCAGGCTGGCAGGCAGGCTGGCAGGCAGGCATGCACCAAGGCTGGCAGACAGCAAGGCTGGCAGGGAGGCTGGCAGGGAGGCTGGCAGGCAGGCAGATAGCAAGGCTGGCAGGGAGGCTGGCAGGATGGCAGGCAGCAAGGCTGGCAGGCAGGCAGGGCAGGCTGGCAAGGCACTCGATGTGTCTGGATGCAGGTCTTTCCTCTGAATGGTGACCTGCTTCCGAGCTGCTTTCCTTTATATCCGCGGGGCTGACACAATAAATCCCCCCCGCATGCGCAGTGAATGCTAGGCATCCGCTAGGCTTCTGCTGTGCATCCGCTAGGCTTCCGCTGTGCATCCACTTCATCCGCTCGGCATCCGCTGTGCATCCACTTCATCCGCTCGGCGTCCCCTCTCCATCCACTGTATCCATTCTGCGTCCGCTTTGCTGAGGTCCCCCGGAAGCCTTGCGGATGTGCCATCCGCTCCCATCCACTTCCATCCGCTAGGCTTCCGCTTTGCATCTGTTTTCCATCCGCTCTGCGTCCTCCCCCCATCCATTCCTTTCCATGTTATCCGCTCTGTTTATTCAAATTTTTGCTCCTTTTGAGAGCGGATAACAACGGATTGTTGATAACAACGGAACATTTTGCTCGTCTGCTGTGTCCTTTTTACAAACATTTTGCATCCGTTGGGCAGTGTGACAGGGCCTTTACTGCCTTGTTCTAACTCAAGCAGAATACTAAAACAGCACACAGACACATAAAGAAATATCCCAGAACAACTCCTGTATCTCTTCCTGAGCCACTGCCTATCCCAAAACACAATGTAAGGCCCTGTCACACTGCCCAACGGATGCAAAACATTTGTAAAAAGGACACAGCGGACGAGAAAAATGTTCCATCCATTGTTATCCTTTCTCAAAAGGGGCAAAAATTTGCATAAGCAGAGCAGATAACATGGAAAGCAATGGACAGGGGGAGGACGCAGAGCGGATGGAAAGTGGATGCGGAACAGAAGCCTGGCAGATGGAAGCAGATGGAAGCAGATGCAGAGCGGATGCAGGCCGGATGCAGAGCGGATGCGTAGAGGATGCAGAGCGGATGCAGAGCGGATGCGTTGTGGAAGACGCAAATGTGTAGCTGCATCCACTTTTATCCTTTCTCCGTCCATGCTACTAACACTGCGCGTCCCTTCCGCTTCTTCCCTGTGTCCGTTTACCGCTGGAACGGATTTGAGTTGTGCGGATGCACAGCGAATGCCTAGCGGATATAGCAGATGCAGAACGGATGTCCCCCGTATGCCTAGAGGATGCAGATCGGATGCATTGGATACATTTTCCACTCAAAAGTTTTGAGCAGCTCAAAACCTTCTGAGCGGATGAAATGTCAATAGACGGATGCTGGAGAGATAGAGAGGAAGCAAAACGGAGGCAGTGAGTACAGAACGGAAGCATTGCGTTAACCAATGGATGGCAAGTGTTTTTCTCCATTTTACATCCTCTTTCCATCTGTTGGTACAGTGTGACAGGGGCTTAAGGTATACAACCGAAGTTACTTGACCCACTGTGTCTTAGTGTGCCTAGATACAGTTGCCAAAACTAAACATCCTTGTAACAAGCCAAAATTGGAATTGGAAGGGGGTTGTCCTTTGGGTAAAGTGAGAGAAAATAGTATGAGAAATTAGCATCCAAAGGAATTTTGCCCCCTTCCCACCAAATATGTAAATGCTACAGCTTTGAACTGATAGACATTTGACAGTGGAGATTTCTTCTGTAATGAAAGAAAATTTTAGGAACCATAATGAACAAATAAAATATTTTCTTTTGCCCAGGGTTCTGAAATTACCTTAAGTCTTCTTTTTTAGAAAAAAATCAAGTTTTTTCCCCCTTGTAGCAAACATTCAAAAATAGTCACATTACAGCCCTACATAGATTTATTGCATATTGCAGTTTTACAATGAAAATAAAAATATAGAAAACATCCAGAGTACATGGAGAAATTGTGACATTTTTACACTGCAAATTCAAGGCGAGAGGGCATTGAACTATCGCAGTCTGTTCATAGATAAGAATCTAAAAATAATGTAAATAACATGCTTTAAAATGCCTTCTTCTGAGCAAAGTTTCTTAGTCTGAATTATTCAGCTCAATAGAATCCTGGGTGACCTTTCTGTTTCAATGATAAAAATGAATCATAATCAATGTTCTTCAATTTTCAACCAGCAACTAAATGAAGAGAATGGAATAACTGAATCTGTGCACTATCACCACTCTGGTTAGTAAAGTGTACCTTTGATCATGGAGTTCATAAAATTAGAATAGTCAAACCATAAAAACCCACCTATGCAATCCTATACTTTGAGACATGGAGAATTCTGTGGAGCAGCTTCTAGTTGGTGATCCCACTTCTAAACACCTTAACATAGATTGCTATGAAAAAGTTTCATAATCAAACCAGTTCATTCTTTTTGCATTAACCTTGTAGTTTTAAAAAATGTGTACCTCAGACAGATTGGTTTCCTTGTACAATTTTATTTCTATGCGAATACAACTTTGGAGAGATTTATTTTTTAAATATTTTAATGTAATTTATAGAGCCAGACATCTTATGAGCGAGTGAGTGGGCAGTGTAAAGCAGATGTAAAACAATAAATATTGTTGAGATACTTAAATACAAGATTCTTTGTCTACCAGAAAGAGTCCCTTTGTGTGACATTAGATATAGGACAACTAAGACTGGAAAACTATACAGAAAATTTCCAATTTTTCCTAAATAAATGTGAACTTTTAAGATCCTTTTTGAAAGAATTTTGTCATCCTGATAAATGAGTTTAATAACACTATGTAATACAGATGGAACTTTCTGGGTAGACTGATTTTAAAGCCAAATTTCTGGTTTGGATTTCATGACAGTGACATACCTTGTCTCTCTTGGAAGGGCCAATGAATAAATGTCGGTTAGTAAAGGAGATTAGTAGATATTAGTTAGTAGAGGAGAAGGAGAACAGATCAGTGATAGGATTAAAAAAATTTTTTTACGAAAAATTCTGTGGGCATAGCCTGGTGGGCATGGCAGGGGAAGGATACTGCAAAATCTCCAGTCAGAGGTGGGATTTGCCAGTTCTCTGTCTGAACTACTCAAAATTTCTGCTACTGGTTCTCCAGAACTGGTCAGAACCTGCTGAACACCACCTCTGGAACAGATCACTACACTTAGACATGAAATAGTTGGGCATTATCATAAAGATGAAAAGGAGAGCTTTGAACCTTTTCCTATGCATTTTAAAGAAATTCTTTCTTGGATCTGTCCTAATAATACCTAATACATAATCTAGTGGTATCTAACCTTTTTAGACTCCTATGCCAAAAATAGTGCATGCTTGTGCATGCTTGTTTATGTGCCAGCACCCAGAATGCAATGCATGCTGCCCCCATGCCCCCTGCTCATGCGCGTATGTCTCTCCCACCCCCCCACCCCCATGCATGCACACACCAGATACCTGACAAGCAGCTGTGGCAGCGGCATGCACACGCATGTTCAGTGGGGCTCTTCCAGGCAACCTCTTGCATGGTGGCAGAAGTGGCTCTGCATGCCACTTCCAGCACTCATGCCATAGGTTTGCCATCATGGATATAGTTTAACAATTCTTAACTACTTTTACATATTAAGAATTGGCCATTGAATATGGTTCAGTTCTTCCATTCAGGAAAAAATGCTTTGTTTGCAATGCAACAAGAATAAAGCTCATGGGAGTTTTCATTGAGGAAAAAGTATTCTAACATTATATTGCAAAATTATATATTGCTGAGTGCGCATTTGGTGGAAAGTTTATTCAGTTGTTTAAATTGGCCTAGAGATAGAATTTTTCAGGGGTGCTGAGTTAGCAGTGAGGTGGATAGTTTTACGTATTCTTGTGAACTAGATGATATTAAGGGCCTGTCACATAGGCCGACGGATGCAAAAAGTATGTAAAAAGGACACAGTGGACGAGAAAATTTTCTATCCATTGTTATCCGCTCTCAAAAGTGCCCCAAATTTGCATAAACAGAGCAGACAACAACGGAAAGGAATGGACATGGGGAGGATGTAGCCAGGATGTAAAGCGGATGCTCCATGGAAGCCTAGCGGATGGAAGCTGATGGAAGCGGATGGCACATCCGCAGGGCTTCCGGGGGAGCAAAGCGAAGTGGACGCGCAGCGGAAGGAACGGATGCAGAGCGGATGCCTAGCGGATGCCTAGCGGATGCAAAGCGTTCACTGCGCATGTGGGTAGGATGCATTGCATCAGCCCCACGGATATAAAAGGATGCAGCTCGCAAGCAGGTCACCATTCAGAGGAAAGACCTGCTACCAGACACATCTCCAGCCAACAACCATGGGGAAGAAGAGGAAGCCTGTGCCATCTTCTGCCAGCCCTGGCAAGAAGGACAGGGCCACCATCCCACCCCCTGGCCCTGACTCTACTTCTGCTGGGGATTCTGCTGCTTGGGCTGACTCTGCTGGTGCTGGGGCTTCTGCTGGGGCTTACTCTGCTGGAGCTGCTCCTGGTGCTGGTGTTTCTGCTGGTGCTTACTCTGCTGGCGCTGCTCCTGGTGCTGGTCTTTCTGCTGGTGCTTACTCTGCTGGCGCTGCTCCTGGTGCTGGGGCTTCTGCTGGGGCTTATTCTCCTGGTCCTGTTGGTGCTGGTGCTTCTGCTGGTGCTTACTCTGCTGGTGCTGTTCCTGGTCCTGCTGGTGCTCCTGGTCCTGCTGATGCTCCTGGTCCTGCAGGTCCTGCTGGTGCTGTTGGTGCTTACTCTGCTGCTGCTGATCCTGGTCCTGCTGGTGCTGCTGCTGCTGGTGGTCCTGCTGGTGCTGCTGGTGCTGCTAGTCCTGCTGGTGCTGCTTTTGCTGCTACTGTTGTTGTTGATGCTGCTGCTGGTGGTGGTGTGGTGGAGCAGCCCCTACAACCTCGAAGCCCCTCTGATAAGGGCCCAGAAGGCCCTGCCAGAGGGAGGAAGAGGCATATGTGAGAACGGGAGAGGAGGCAATGCTCCATCGAAGAGGAACATGAGGATGAGGTGCTCGAATGGCTGAGTGAGAACAAATACCTATGGCGGAAGGGACACAGGCTCTCTTGAGACACCAAGAGGAAGCAGGCTGTTTGGAAAGAGAAGGCGGAGAGCCTAGGCTACACTTCGGAGGTGCTCCTCGGCTGGTGGAAGCACATGCACACCTGGTACGGGAAGCTGCACCTCAAGAAGTCTGGCCAGGCCACAGTCAAGCTCACCGACCAGGAGACTTACGTGATGGCCAAGTTCAGCTTCTTGGAGGGTGAGATCCACCACCGAGGAGCAGCCCTTCTGTCTACCCTCTCTCTCAGGCAGCCCACAGAGAGCCAGTCCTCTTCTTGCCAAGAGTCAGCTCCTGTGTCCAGGCAGGAATCTGTGGAGCGTGCCACGATGGAGACCCCCCGACAGCTGCACTCCCCGTGGTGTGGAGGACCCCCTGATGCAGTGGGAGCAAGAAGAGGGAACTTCCACCAGAGAACAACCCACCCCCACCCCCAGCTCCACCTCCACAGAAAGCAGAGAGAGAGGCAGACCGGAGGGACAGAGCCACACTGTCCTGCTGGAGATCAGGGACCCTATCAAAAGCAGTGTAGATCTCCTCTCTCAGCTGGTACACACGGACATACCATCCTCAAACCGCAAGCCCTTCCTCACCTACATCAATCAGACCCTCATGAACATGTCCGAATCACAGTACCAGGTGATAAAGGAGAGGATCACAGGTCTTCTGCACAACCCTCCAGGCCCAGCTAAACCTTCTCCGACCCAGTCCAGGTCTGTTCCTCCACCTCAGGTGATGTCACTGCCCTTCCAAGGCTTTCCACAGGCCCTCACCTACCAAGGCTACGGCTACCAGGAGTTCCAGCAGCACAGGCAGGCTTTCCCAGTTCATTGAACACCACCCATGCCACTGATGCCACCCATGCCACCCATGCCACAAATGCCACCCACGCCACAGATGCCACCCATGCCACAGATGCCACCCATGCCACAGATGCCACCCACACCACAGATGCCACCCATGCCTCACCTCGCTCAGCTGCAGACCAGACAGCCCCACTACACTCCTCCTTCCTCCACCCCACAGCCAAGCCCGGCCTCAGTACATCTGTCATCAGTCTTGGGACTGACACCCCATGTCATGGAGGAAGGGGCTCTCAACATCACAGGACTGAACCAGCTCTCTGAGAGCTTCCTCCTCACACCATCCCCTGTTGTCCTCTTGGGGTCAGGCACCCCAATGGCAGCACTCCAGCAGCAGCCACCTCCACAGCACATGGACCCTTCACCCCTGAGACGATGGGCACGCCTCAGAGTGACTGAGAAGAGTGCCAGAGACCGGGTGGCTACCTGTTGACTTTATCTTTGCTTGGGACACTTTATTTGGGTCATTTTGCTTTTACAGTTTGTTATTAATAAAGTTTATCTTTGCTTCACACACTTGGTTCAGTTCTTTTAGTAAATAAAGTCTTGGTGGAAACTTTTAGAAATGGTTTAAGCCTTTGCATGCTTGTAGGATGGGTAAGGATAGCAGTGGGATGGGCAGGGATACCTGTGGAATGGGTAATAGCTGTGGGATGGGCAGGGATACCTGTGGGATGGGTAATAGTTGTGGGATAGATAAACCTCCAGTGCAAGCATAGTGGGACTGTATAGTCCACCCTCCCAGGTGCCACACCTATGGCCCTTTATTATCAATAACAATTTAATCATTCATCAACACATTTCAACATAAACACAACTCTTTATTAAATGCCCTGTTCATTGTAGGGCCACTCAACATACATGGCCCAATCTCATCAGTGTGATGAGACAGGCTGAAGGAAGCATCCATTAAGCATCTACCATCCTGTCTTTCCACTCCACTGCTCCAGCTGGGGAGTTGCACCAGTGTTTCAGGAGGTTGCGCTGCTTCTTCCCTTCACATGAAGCTCTGTTGGGGCCTTGCACATCCTTAGTGTCTATCAGGTTTCGCCCTTGCCTCCATTCACCAGGCTCCATGTCCCCATTCCCTTGTTGGTGGTCCACAAGCCTGTTCTGCAAGACTGGGTAGCGGATGCGCATGAGATTGTGCAGGATGCAGCAAGCTTCCACAATGTTCCTCACTGTCTCTGGGCAATGCTGCATGGTGGTGAGAAGTACCTGGAACCTGTTGGCCAGGATGCCAAAGGCATTCTCCACCACCTGCCTTGTCCTGGACAGCCTGTAGTTGAAGATCTTCTCTTCACGGGTGAGGCATCTGGAGGTGTAGGGCTTCATGAGGTAGGTTCTGAGGGAGAAGGCGTCATCCCCCATTATGAAGTAGGGCACATCTTGCGTATCGTTCGGCAGGGGGTCTGGATCTGGGAAGCCCATGATGAGGTTGCGTTCCAGCCCCTCCTTGAGATGACTGGCGTTGTATACCTGGGCATCTGAACATGAGCCGTTGCCTGAAGCATTGATGTACATGGACTTGTAGTCAGCATCAACCATGGCGAAGAGGATGATGCTGAAGAAGCCCTTGTAGTTGAAATAAGTGAAGCCCGACTTGGGTGGTGCTTTGCAGGCCACATGCTTCCCATCTATGGCTCCAACGGTGTGGGGGAAGTTCCACTTCAGATACCACTGCTCTGCAACTTTCTTCCAGCCTTCTTCAGTGGAGGGGCATTGGAGGACCTCCTCCAGGTAATCTTCGATGATGGCCTGCACCATCTCTCCGACCACAATGCTGATGGTGTTGTGTGGCACCCTCCAGCCGTACTGCATGCTCCTGTACATGGTCCCAGAGGCCAGGTGGCGCAGAGTCAGTGCCACCTTCAGCCCAGGGTCCAGGCTGGGCCGGAAGTTTGTGTTTGCCTTGGTCAACCTGGGTCTCAGCCGCTCCACAACTTCATCAAACATGGCTGGTGGCATCCTCATGAAGTTCTGGAATGCTCGAGAGTCTTCGTTCCTCAGCTCCACCATCAGCTTGTTATACAGTCCGTACTCTGCTCTTCTCGTGATCCATCTTCGGACCCAGACACTTCTTGGACGCCTCCTTTTCTTCATGTAGAACAGGTGAAAGAGCCTATAGAGGGCTTCACACTGTTGTAGAACGATGGTGGCTACCAAAAGGAGTGTGTGATGATCCATGGTGGAGATGACTGGATGCTGTGGAAGAGCAAGAGCCAGATGAAGTCTGAAGAGGTCTGAACCGCAGAGCTGCTGGACTGAAAGTGAGATCCAGGTGATTTCTCCCCTTTTTATCGGAAATATAGGTTTTATGCTCGGTGTCCTTTTGCATCCTCTAGACATTCTGCAGACATCCTAAATATCCAAGATACGTCCCCTATATGAACATTTTTTTTCCATTTTAATGCTTTGTATGCGAGCTGCATCCACTTTCATTCTTTCTATATCCGTGCTACTAACATTGCGTGTCCGTTCTGCATCCGTTTCGCTTCCTCCCTATGTCCGTTTTCCGCTGGAGTGGATGCGAGTTGTGCGGATGCACAGTGGATGCCTAGCGGATATAGAGGATGCATAATGGATGACGACGGATGTATTACGGATGTTCCCCGTATGCGTGCGGATGTAGAACGGACGCGTTGGATACATTTTCTGCTCAAAAAGTTTTGTGCAGCTCAAAACTTTTTGAGTGGATGAAATGTCAGTAGACTGATTCTGGACGGATAGAGAGTATGAAAAACGGATGCAGTGAGTTCAGAATGGATGCATCGCGTTAACCAACTGATGGCAAGTGTTTCTCTCCATTTTACATCCTCTTTCCATCCATTGGTGCTGTGTGACAGGGGCTTTACAAGAGAACATGAATTTCAGTAAGAATAGAGGAAGCTAGGCTTCCGGTTTGAGCTTCTTCGGCGACAGACTGAAACCTCGTCTCTCCAAGGCTTTGATCTGTGCTCAACGCTGGAGCGCCCCGAGGTGGCTGGTTTCGGGGCTAAGCCACCCCGTAGAGGTGGTGAAGAGGGGGGAGACTGCCTGCAGGGTTGAGGAGAGCCGCATCTCTCCTCCCCAGCTGGCCATTACTCCCTTTCCCGAAGGCGGTTGCTGCGGTGGTCAGAAATGGCCACCACAAAGAAGAACTGGACCAGAAAAGAATGTGCAGGAGGAAGATAAAGAGAAAGTTTTGGTTGACCAGGTCAAACAGCAAAAGCAACAAATAAGGTACCCTAGAATTTAAGCTTTTCTTGACAGTGAATCATAAAGAAAAAAAACAATATCTTGGAAACTTCTCTGTTTTATAAATAGAAAGAATTGTCATTCCTTCCATATCTAATGGGCTGTGGATTATGGTTGGGCCAGAGGTGGTATTCAGCAGGTTCTGGCCAGTTCTGGAGAACTGGTAACTGAAATTTTGAATAGTTTGGAGAATACCACCTCTGACTGGCTCCACCCCCATCTATTTTTTGCCTCCTGAGTCCCAGCTGTTCAGCTGGGTCTTCTTTTGTTGCCCTGAACAGGAGAATGGAGCTGGAAAGCAGGTTAGTGGGGTTGAGAGGGAATGAGATTTTGCAGTAACCTTCCTCCAGGAATGGGGAGGGAATGGAGATTTTACAGTATCCTTCCCCTGCCATATCCACCAAGCCATGCCATGCCCACCAAGTCATGCTCACATAACCGAAAGTAAAAAATTTCGAATCCCCACTGGGTTGGTACTGATTCTGTTCTAATGATGCTTGTGAGGTGTCATGTTTGTGTGAGCAATCATCTACTACTTGGACTCAGAGATCTCATTATCAGAATATATTCATGAACTGGAATAGAGCTTAGTAACAAGGTCAGCCAATGAGAGCTGAATTGAGGGCTGAAACTTAAATAAATAATCTGGGGTTGGTTTATTTCTGTTCTGTGCTCAGCTCCAAAGTGAAAGAGAAACTAACTTGTTTGGTTGCCTGCTAAACCAAAATAAAACTGATGTCTATTTCTGTGCTCCTGAATTGCTGTTCTGCTCTGAATTGTAACATGTCTGCTTCTGTTTGCTCCATGTTGGAGAAATCTACAACTGGTATTGTAAAATTTTCTTTATATGTTTATAAAGAATTTAAATGAAGCTTCATCTGTGTTTCCTTTCCTGGTGCTGAATTTATGCTGCAATACTCTGAACACTCATAATTTAAGGCAATCTTCATCCAGATAGGTTTTATGACTAAAAGTCTCAGGTACTTTCTATCCAGTTGAATTAATTAGTTCCAAAGCATACAGACAGGAAGATTGATTTGGGAAAACAGGATTTAAAAAGGACCTAGGAAGTGTGCATTTTCTTTTCTAGTATCTGAAGTCTGGAATGAGATTCCTTCTTGAGTTCTGGAATGCTCCCACCCTGAGGACTTTAAAAAACTGATTCTTTGTGGAGTGTAATGCAGCTTTGAATTTCTTTCTTTCTTTCTTTCTTTCTTTCTTTCTTTCTTTCTTTCTTT
>BLBF01000063.1:4542496-4553846 GCA_015471245.1 Laticauda colubrina
TTTCTTTCTTTCTTTCTTTCTTTCTTTCTTTCTTTCTTTCTTTCTTTCTTTCTTTCTTTCTTTCTTTCTTTCTTTCAAATTTAAGTTTAAGTGGCAGGACCAATTTGGAAAAATATTATAAAAATGAATTCAGTAAATCCACTGTAAGATTGACACAAATAAAACAAGTATTATGCCATCTTTTGAGAGACAAAGTAACAATGGAAGAAATATGGCATTCTATGAAGATATGGGCAGTATATTTACTATATATGTAATTTTGGAAGATCAGTATATACATTTTGTATGTATGCATGTATGTGCATAGGTATATGTCGGTATGTGCATGTAAGTGTGTACACATACCCAACACACACACACACACACACACACACACACCCCTATGGACTAGATAATAAGAATAACTAGACCAGTATAGAATATTACAGTTAAAGAAGAGTCATTGCTGTTTGGGATGGAGATACAGTATTTTGTGTATCACCTGCAATGGAGTGGAATATTAAACATTCAATAAATCAATAAAAATTCTGCATACTGGACATTATTATCATTTGCAGGTGGTTACATCCTTTTGTATGATCTTCAACTGTTCACTGTAGAAGATATAATACTTTGATGAAGCATATAGTTGGTATTTCAGCAGGCAGAGCCCATAAATCCCTCACATAAAGCAAAGTTTGAATTAAAAGTTCATAATGCTTCTAAACATCCAGAAGAATGATAAAATATATAGGTTTCCACTTATGCCTCTAGAGTTCACTGGGGCTAGTTCCTCAAAGGGGTGTTAAGCCTCCAATTCCCCCAAATTCCCCCAAAGCCCCAAAGCAAAAAGGCCATTTTAGATATGGAGAGTTCAAGCAGTTCCCATAATCACATCTGCACAAAGGTTATTGTTGTTCTTGAAGTCTTGCTCCTTTTCTTTCACTTTATTTTGTCTGTATTTTGTTTTGAACTTTTGTCCCTTTGAACGTACTTTCAAAAAGGCATACTTTCAAAAGCTGGTCATGTTGCTGCCAAATTTTGGCCACATGACCTGGGGATACTTTGAGGCTGCAAAATGGAAAATTGAAACAAGTCATGATTGGCCTTACCTGTGACATACATGAAAAGCACAATCAGCTTTCCAAGGTGCTGGATGTGAACTATGCAGTTTGGTAAATGGGATTTTAAATTCCTCACATGTGCAGTGGTCTCCAAGAAAAATATTGTCCCTTCATAATTTGGAGGAAATTGTTATTTGTGGCTGGTTCAGCATGGGAGGAAGGAACTTGTAATCCCCTTTCCTCAGACCTATATAATCAGAATATTGTTTTCTTCCAGACAAATAGCTATTTATCAAAAGTAACCAAGCAAGCAAGCAATCTAAGAAGAAATTCTGTACTCTAATCCATAAAATAGGGTCAAGAATGTCATGTATCGTCTCTTTTCTCCACATCTCTTTGTCTCCCTGAAATATTCTGCAGAACTCCATATTCAATTTAAATTCTCCTATTCTTGACTTCAGTCTACTTCATTTGGGACATTTACTTCTTCATTGTACAGGTATTATGCAATCTTTATAATTCCAGTGTCCCTATCTTCCTCTGCTTAGGTAGGCTGAATACCTAAAGGTCCAATATTCTGAGTAACTTTTGTAGAAAGTTAGCACCCACCCCTTTCCTAGAAGAATGAAATATTTTAGGAAATATTAAAAAGGCAGAATATTATATTTCCCCAAAAAGAGAAATAAAAATCTTAAGGCAGACAGAAACTCAGAGCTTCATTTTCCAGCCCCTATCGGATATTTGATGCCCATTGAGAAGGACTGGGCCAGTCTATCTACAAAACAAAAGACCTTCAGTTCCAGGGTGATGGGATTAAGACATGACCCTCCAAGACATAATAGGATTATCTAGCAGCAGGACTCACTGCATTACAAAAATCACCTGGAGACATTACATCACCCTCTAGGCTTCAACCAAACTTGATTCAGGCAAACATGACCTCACATGGCCCTATGGGAGTGTGACTACAGCCAATATAATACATTTTTTGCATAGGAACAGGAAGCTCAAGGTCCAAGAGACGGTATAAATAACCCTCACTCTCTACTCCATGTGTTCAGCTACACCAAGACCTCAAACCCATGTAGTCTTGTTCATCAATAAACCATCTTTCCAATCAGCCTCCATGTTTCCATTGTCTTTCTCCCAACTTGGAACTGAACCCAGATGGATATTTCTTCCAACACTTTAAAAGACAATTTTATTCTTTGCTCTGGTAACAATTTTTTTTAGGCTGGCTTACTTACTTCATTAGGAAATAGGAATAGGCCCAAGCTTAACTGTAGAATTCTGCATTATAAACAGAAAATCTAAAAAGTTCTCTTTGTAATCTTCCTAAGTTTCCATGGATCTAAAAAGGACTGAGAATAAAAAAAAAACTGTCATCAGATAAAGTAGATAAGGAACCTTCATTAAAATATAATCAAAATCTGTTTATATCCTGCATAACTGGATAGAAGGATTCTTGTCAAACAGACAACAAATGGTCAAAATTGGGAGCGTCCTATCAAATTCTGTACCTGTCAACAGTGTTGTCCCCCAAGGCAGTGTTCTAGGTCCTATTCTCTTCATACTCTACATAAATGACCTCTGTGATCATATTAAGAGCAACTGCATTCTCTTTACTGATGATGTAAAGCTATTCAACACCACAGACAATACTGCTACCCTTCAAAAAAACCTCGACTATGTATCAGAATGGTCAAACAAATGGCAACTTCAAATCTCAACAAACAAATGTTCTGTCAGCTTGTTGATGATCCAAACTCTGTCAAGGACCTTGGAGTTCTCATCTCTAATAATGATCATCATCTCTAATGATCTAAGTACTAGGGCCCACTGTAACTACATAGCCAAAAAGACATTAAGAGTTGTTAACCTAATCCTACATAGCTTTTTCTCTGGTCATATCACACTACTAACTGGAGCATACAAAACATTTGCTAGACCAATACTTGAACACAGCTCATCAGTCTGGAACCCCGCATTATGTACCTGATATTAACACAGTTGAGAAAGTCCAGATATATTTCACAAGAAGAGTTCTCTACTCCTCTACTTGTTGCAGAGTACCTTATGCCACCAGCCTTGAAATTCTAGACCTAGAAAATCTAGAACTATGTCGCCTTTTGTCTGATCTAAATACAGTACATAAAATTATACATTGCAATGTCCTACCTGTCAATGAATACTTCAGCTTCAACCATAACAATACAAGAGCACACAATAGATACAAACTCAAGGTAAAATGCACCAAACTTGATTGCAGGAAATACAACTTCACTAACAGAGTGATAAATGTCTGGAATACTCTGACTCTATGGTTTCTTCCCCAAACCCCAAAAATTTTAAGCTTAGACTGTCTACTATTGACCTCACTCCTTCTCTAAGAGGTCTGTAGGGGGCATGCATAAGCAAACCAATGTGCCTACCATCCCTGTCCTATTGTTTCTTTCTTTTTTTTTCTCATATGTATCCATTTCATGTACCCATAACTATGTTTATACTTATGCCTGTTATCTTATAATTGCTTGACAAAATAAATAAATAAAAATAAAATATGGGTGAGAAACATGCAAGACTTGCTTTTCTTGTCTGCCCCAAAGTACCTTCTATTTAAAAGGATTCAGCATTTCTCTGAAGCACTATTTTGCTTTTTGAATGGGGCTTCTTATAGCTCCAATATTTCAGTTCCTTTTTTATCATGAAATTCTTTGTCTTATAGCTCCATTTTATCAATTGCTGGGTGAATTGTTGATGATTCACATGATTTCTTTATGGCTGGCACTTGAGTATATTTAGAGCTGTTTCCTCCAACTGGATTCATCACCTCTCTTGGGAGAAACTACTGATAGCAACATTTCTGTGAAGTAGGGGTACTGAAAATACTAGAATTATTTCTCCACAATGGCCCTATTCCTCTAGAGTGCCCTCTCTGAGGGGAAGATCAGTACCATTGTTTATAGTCTTCTGATAGAAGTCATTAGTCTTAATTTCTAATTTGTAGGGCTGAGCTTTTCCACAGACTTTGGATCAAGTGATTTGATGTTCAGTTTAATTTGACTTCATTTAATTTATTATGGATATTTTGCCCTTGCTTTATAATTGTTGTGAATTTCCAAGTGTTCTGAGTTGTCATATATCAGAAAGTAAACAAATCAATAAATCACAGTAGGTAATCACAGTTAATAATTGAGACAGCTTTTGGCCAATGCATCAAAACTTCTTTGCATGTTATTTACAGTTTCCAGAAATTAGGGCAACAATTTAAACATTCAACCAACTAACATGGATGGACTGGTCTTTTTGAACAATGGAATTCAAGGAGAAAGCTGATCTGTGCCTCCTTAATGCTAAGTATATATGTACATTTGAAATGTTTGAGAAATGTCAATAGCAATAGACAGGAACCTTCATTCAGAGAGAATCACCAGAGTTTTGCTTAGGCAAATAACTTATCTTTGAAATGGTGAGCTTGAAGTTGGAAACAAAGGTGAATTTAATTTTCAGTGTTCTTTTGATCATGGAAACAAGGAAGCAATCCACTCTTCAAAGCATAATACAACATTATTCCTGAATGTGTGAGAAAACATATTAGATTCATCATTAGGGTTTTTTTTTTCTCATTAGAGAAAAGACTGTTCATCTTGTCATCTCTCAGTTCTCTCATCTTCTACAAAGGGTGCATTTTTTTTTGTTTCTGTTGTTCATAAATCTGGTAGATTAATTTCTCCAATGTGTTTAAAATTTAAAATAGCTTTCCTGTGAGATTCACTTGCATTTTCTTCTGCTGTCCAGAGGGGGTGCTGAGTGCTTAGATTCCACATATTTAAAACTGAACCTGGATTAGAGCAAAATTCAGAAGACACTTTTAAGTTAAATTAACATATTACAGCTGCAATTTTATTTTAGGAATATTGATATCTTAAAATTATTGTCTCTTAACTGATTTGTTGTTGCCTGCTTTATCTAGACATTTTTTCTTCCCTAATCTATTCTATCATTGTAAAAGAGTAGTGAGATGCAATTCAGAAGTTAACTAACCAATTAAATTTGAAAATAAAACATATTACAAGAGTGGGAAATTGAAAAAAGTTGCATAAAGCTGCATAACCTCAACACAATGAAAGCTGAGCACCTTCTTTGAAAGAAGGGATAGCCAGGAAGACTTGTCTGCCCTGAAACCATGTTAACAACCGGGTTGTTAATAAAAATGCAAAGAACTTATAGTATGTTGCAAAGTTGGAGGCTAAGCAACTAAACTTGCTTAACGTTTGAGAGAAGCAGGTTTCTCCTTCATAGAAGATAAGAAGAGCTGTCTTCCCCCTACTACTTCAAGGTGATTGCTAGGTGCCAGTTATTATGGTTAAGCAGTCATTATAGTTAATCAACCACGATGACTCAATCCCTGAGAGTTTCCATTCCTGTTTACTTCTGTGCACCTAGACACAGAGAGTAGTCCCTTTATCTTTCCCAGAATCAGAATTGTATTAGATGCTACATTCTGGAAACATTTCTTTCTGATCCTACCTGTACTGCAAATGTCTGTATTAGGTATGAGCGGGGGAGGGGGCTGCTACTGGTTCGCCCCTCCTCATCCCTCCCTGGAGTCCCCAGGCAGCCCATTTTGGATGCCAGGTAAATACAGGGCCCATGCAGAGGCTCAGGGAGGGAAAAAAACAGGCCTTGTGGAGGCTCCAGAAGGACATCTGGAGGCCGAGGGAGGCCTTTTTCACCCTCCTGGAGGTTTGAGGAAAGCCTCTGGAACCTGAGGAGGATGAAAAATGGGCCTCCTAGAAATTCTGGAAGGCCGGAAATGATTCAATTTCCAGCCTCCGGGGGGTCTCCAGAGGCCATGGAGACCATTATCGCCCTCCCAGAGGCTTGAGGAAACACTCTCCACCATGTGCAGAATGCCAACTAGGCCACACCCACCATGGCCATGCCCACCCAGCAACCAGGCAGAGAACCAGTTGCTGAAATTTTTGAAGCCTACCCCTGGCCATGAGACATACCTTGCCCCCACTAATCTATGTTTCATTTTCCAGATTACGGCAATAACATTAACAGAGCATTTTTAAAAAGAAAGCAGGTAATAAAAGGGATGGGGAGGAGCAGTGGGCTTCAATTCGTACAAAATAAAAAACAAAATGAGAGAGGGGGGGGAATTTTCATAATTAAACTGATTTGAACTTAACTCTGATTATAATGAGCTTCTCATATGTCAGTCATTGCACAGATGGTGATGCTGTTTTTCTGAGGTGTTTGATGTAAGATAGATGAGCTGAATCTTGTCCTTTTTTTATATTGTGTGGAAATTTATTCCTTGAGGAAATAACAACATGTGGATTTTCTTCTCTGAATGTCTCCATGAAGGGAAAACAGGAGGACAGCCATCCTTTTATTAGTATGGTTATGTAGCTGTTAAATTTAATACAAAAATAGGCTTTACATTTCTATCTGTTCTATGGATGGATAATGAGAGTCAGTTTATTTGGTTAAGGCACCAGGCTAGAAACGAGGGAACTGTGAGTTCTAGTCCCACCTTAGGCACGAAACTAGCTGGGTGACCTTGGACCAGTCATCTTCTCTCTAAGAAGGAGGCAATGGCAAGCCATTTCTGAAAACCTGGCCAAGAAAACTGAAGGAACGTGTCCAGCAATCTCAGAAAATGAGATACTCGATTCAATAAAAGAGAGAGAAAAAGTGTGGATACATTACACAGCACTATGTAATTCTCTAGTATTTAATGGTGATGACAATAATCCAAAATTGTTGAACAAATTGGATTTGTATCATAGAGAATCAGAGCAGAGAGAAGCACTTTGATTGCTGTTAGTAAAAATGATTGAAGCCTAGAGATGTTTCAGGAAACTCAAATTATTATTTTACAAGGACCAAACAGGAAGATGGACAAACCCCAAAGGTTTTGTACTTCACTGCAAAGCTTTCCTTCAAGGATCTTCAAAGCTTTCCAGTATCTATATAACTGCTTTTATTTTCAAATATAGCACTCTACATGAAAAGACGTTGAACAGAAAACTGGGGGGCGGGATGGGGGGGAGGGAAGCCAAGCTTTGGAATGGGATTCAGCACTCTAGAAGAAACCATCAACATAAAATCATAAAGATATAGCAATAACAATAACAATAGCATTTAGGCTGATATACCATTTTATAGTGCTTTACAGCCTTCTCTAAGCTGTTTAAAGAGTCAGCATATTGCCCCCCAAAATCTGACTCCTCATTTTTCCCACCTCGAAAGGATACAAAGCTGAGTCAACCTTGAGCCCCATCAGGATCAAACTCCAGACTGTGGGCAGAGTTTGCTTGCAATACTGCATTCTAATCATATAATAAAACCTGTACAGATTTACTGTGATGTTGCCATTGCATATTAGCACTAGATGCAGATAATAATGTAGACCCACATGAATGCTGCAGGCAGGTAGTAAGCGGTGGTTTAATCACATTCAGTTAAAGGGACAAAAGAAGGCATCATTCATTCCCTTTGTAGCTCAATTCAGAGGGTCTTTCCACTAAAAGAGACGCAATTCAAGAAGCAGCATCTGGATATAGAGCTGAGGGCAATTAAGGATGCATACAGGAAACCACTGAAGAATGATGAGCTTGCAAGATGATGCCTCCCTCAGATTTATTTTTCTGAGGAGATGTTGAGTGTTAGAAGATAGCAGAAACTTCTGTTCATTTCCTTCCTTCCCCTTAAGGCCCAGTCCCATTGCACTTACGGATGCAAAGAGAATGTAAAACGTAAAAAAAAGCTTGCCATTCATTGGAAAATGCGATGCATCCGTTGTGTACTCATTGCATACGTGTTTCACATGATCTATCCATTGAACATACGTCCACTGCAATTTCATCCACACAAGAAGTTTTGAGCTGCACAAAACTTTGTGAGCGGATGAACTTTCCGCCGCGTACGATGTAAAAGAGTAACCGCGACATATAGAGGCAACAAGTGTTCTATATCCGTTATCATCCGTTAAATGTCCGCTGTATCCCCTCTGCATCCTCTGGCTCCATCCCCTCAACTCACATCCACTGCAGCTGAAAACGGAAAGAGGGAGGAAACAAAAAGTACACGGAACGTCTACACAGCATTAGTAGCACAGAAATAGAAAGGATGTAAGCATATGCATCTCGTATATAAAGGATTAAAATGGACAAAACGTTTGTATCTGGGATGTATCTCGTATATTTAGGATGTCTGGAGTATGTCTAGAGTATGTAGAAGGACACCTAGCAGACAACCAATATTTTCTATAAAAAGGGGGAGAAAACCATCTGGATTGCTGGGATGGTGGACCATACAGTCCCACTATGGTTGCACTGGAGATTTATCTATCCCACAACTATCCTTATCTATCCCACAAGCATGCAAAGGCTTAACCATTTTTTCAAAGTTTTCACCAACACTTTATTAAGTAAAAAAAATGAACCAAATGTCTTAAGCAAAGATAACCTTTATTAACTGTCTTAACTTTATGACTTTATTAAATAAGCAAAATGAACCAAATAAACTCTATTAAGTGTGTTAAGCAAAGATAACCTTTATTAACTTTCTTAGGTAAACTTTATGACATTATTAAAAAAGCAAAATGAACCAAGTGTCTTAAGCAAAGATAAACTTAACAAGTACAACTCAGTCTCTGACACTATTCTCAGTCACTCTGAGTCATGTCCCTGGTCTCAGCTGTTAAGCGGGCAGGGATTGTGGAGGTGGCTGTGGCTTGAGTGCTCGTCTGAGGCAGCATTGGGGTGCTTGGCCCCCAAGGGTACAACAGGGGATGGTGTGTTCAGGAAGCTGTCGGAGAGCTGACTCAGTCCCATGAGGTTGAGAGGCCCTTCATCAAGGACTTGAGATGTCAGGCCCAATACTTATGACAGATTGTCCGTTGACGGGCTTGGCTGTGGGGTGGAGGAAGGAGGACTGTAGTGGGGCTGTCTGGTCTGCAGCTGGGTGAGTACTGGCATCTGTGGCGTGTGATGAACCTGGGCCTGGACTGGGAAGTTCTGCTTCTGCTGTGGGAAGTCCTGGTAGGTGAGGGGCTGTTGAAAGCCGTGGAAGGGCTGTGACATCGCCTGGGGTGGAGGAGCAGACCTGGACTGGGTAGGAGCAGCTTCAGCTAGGCCTTGAAGGTTGTGCAGAAATGCTGTGATCTTCTGCTTCATCACCTGGTACTGGGCCTCGGGCAGATCCCTCAGGGTCTGGCTCACTTAGGTGATGAAGGTGTTCCGGCCCGAGGCTGTTCTGTCGAAGTGGACCAGCTGAGAGAGAAGTTCTGTGCTGGTCTTCATTGTGTCCCTGATCTCCAACAGCACACTGTGGTCCTGGCCCTCCAGTCTGCCTCTCTGCCTTCATCCTCTGGAACTGGGGGTGGGGGTGGGGGTGGGTTGGCCTCTGGTGGCTGCTGCTTCTTCCTCCATTTGTGGCAGCAGGTCGTCATCCTCCACGGGATCCTCCAAGTCTGCCGGCATGGGGAGTGCAGCTGTCAGGGGGAGGGTCTCTGCCGTGGGGCCCTCTGAAGACACCTGCCTGGACAGGGTAGCTGGCTCCTGGCTGGAAGAGGACTGACTGTCTGTGGGCTGTCTGAGGGAGAGTGGTCTCAGAGGGGCTGCTCCTTGGTGGCGGATCTCACCCTCCCGGAAACTGCACTTGGCCATGACGTACATCTCCCTGTTAGTGAGCTTGACAGTGGCCTGCCCAGATTTCTTGAAGTGTAGCTTGCCATACCAGGTGTGCATATGCTTCCACCATCCAAGGAGTACTTCTGCAGTGTACCCCAGGCTCTCTGCCTTGTCTCTCCAAGCTGCCTGGTTCTTCTTGGTGTCCCGATACAGTCTGTGGCCCTTTCTTCAGAGGTACCCTTGCTCCCTCAGCCATTCCAGCACCTCATCCTCATGCTCCTCGGAAACAGTGTACTGTTTCCTCTCTCCCTTCTCCTTCCCTTGCCTCTTCCTCCCTCTGGCAGGGGCTTGAGCAAGGCCTTCAGGGGCTTGAGCAGCAGGGCCTTCAGGGCTTGAGTAGCAGGGCCTTCAGGGGCTTGAGCAGCAGGGCCTTCAGGGGCTTGAGCAGCAGGGCCTTCAGGCACTTGAGCAGCAGGGCCTTCAGGGGCTTGAGCAGCAGGGCCTTCAGCAGCAGGGCTTTGAGGGCCTTGGGGCTGGTCCACCACAGCAGCAGCAGCAGCAGCAGCAGCTTCAGAGTCAGTGCCAGGGGGTGGGATGCTGGTTCTGGCCTTCTTGCCAGGGCTGCAACCAGTAGGCATGGGCTTCCTCTTCTTGCCTGACTGATGAATCATGGTGTTCCTGCTAGATGTATGTGGCAGCATGTCTTTCCCCTGAATGCTGACTGCATGCGTGCTGCATCCTTTCATATCCACAGAGCTGACGCAATTCATACTCTCCGTATGCGCAGTGAACGCTTTGCATCCAATAGACATCGGATAGCGTGGCATCCCCTTTGTTTCCTATAGGCATCCGTGATGCATCCGCTTCATCCGCTATGCATCCGCCCCTCCTGCTATGCGTCCGCCTTGAAATTCTCCCCTGGAACCCCTTCGGATGTGTCATCCGCTTCCATCCGCTGTCATCCGCTAGACTTCCTATGAACATTCATTTAACATCCCCGCTACATACTCCCCACATCCGTTCTTTTCCGTTCTATTCTGTTGTGTTTATGCAAATTTTCACCACTTTTTGGAGCGGATGAGAACAGATGGAGCCACCCCCGAAATTTTGCTCATCCGCTGTGTCCTTTATGCATTCGTTTTGCGCCAGTGGGACCAGGCCTTAAGCTGATGCTTCAAGGGCTGCAACCCACAATTTAGAAAGTAGGTTTGGTCTAATATTTAAGGCACCAGGCTAGAAAGCAGGAGACTGTGAGACATAAAAGCCAGCTGGGTGTCCTTGTGCCAGTCATTCTCTCTCATCCCAACTCACCTCAGGTTTGTTGTTGTGGGAAAAATAGGAGGAGGAAGATGTGTTGAATATGTTTGTCACCTTGAGTTAATGGTACAAGAAATAAAGGTGGGATGCAAAAAAAAATTAATTAATTAACAATTTCTTTTTTTTCACATTGTCCAGATTAATGTGTTTTCATGGTACTGGGAAAGAGAAGCAGCCATGCTGGGAATTGGTGTCCTGGAAAATAAATTAAATTACAAAAAGAACATGTGACCAAATGTTATGAGTAGATTTGCTATTCAGAATTCCTAATAGTCTGTAGCTCTTTCTTTCTTTCTTTCTTTCTTTCTTTCTTTCTTTCTTTCTTTCTTTCTTTCTTTCTTT
>BLBF01000063.1:4553856-4621210 GCA_015471245.1 Laticauda colubrina
TTTCTTTCTTTCTTTCTTTCTTTCTTTCTTTCTTTCTTTCTTTCTTTTCTTCCTTCCTTCCTTCCTTTTGACATTCTTTTGCTTTAAATATTCAGTACTTTGTTTCCATTCAGTATATTTAATTCTTTTAGGAAACAAAATGCGATTGTTTTGTGTGTAGTCTAATGATCTTTGGATTTCTTCCAAAATTCCAAATCTTTTTGGTTGGATGCTGGTCACACAAATAATAAAAACCTATTAATCTTTAGAAGAGGCATGCATATGTTCACTATTGGTGTTTAGAAGTACAGGATCCAGCACTGTATATAGTGTTCATAATCTAGTGAACCTATTAATTTCTCCAACTTTTTAAAGGATGTACAGGTGCACAGAAGAGTAAACTGTTTCAAAAGTACGTTTGTACATATTTTATATAGGATTTTATATAAAATGATTGGGGGTAGGAGTTTAGTGTCTGGCATTTTTCTTCCCCTCACCATGAGTATTCTGTTTGGATAAAATAAATTATGCATATTTCAGTAAATATTAGAAACACAGCTGCAGTTAGCTTGATGTGACACCAAGTTTAAACTTTTATTTTTAGAGTGAAGTACATTCAGACTTTCTTAGGATAAATTACACCACAGAGTCTTATCAAATAAACTGATCTCATGAATTCCCCAATGAAACCAAATCTGAAACTTTGCTATTTGAAGCACTAATCTCTTGGATATTTTTTTCCTGGGCAGCACAACCATCTGTTGAGTTGTCTAGCTGTAGCTATGGTGTAAACTGTTCAGTTTGGTACAAGATGGGCCAGTGTTCAGAAGAATACTCTTCCATTCCTTCATATTTCTGCAATTGAACCCTACTTGAAAAAGCCTGTTACAAATTAAGATAACAGTGTGCACTAGTTCTTGTCAACTTTCTCAAAATAGATAACTCTGTAAAAAAAATCCATCTTCTGTCTTTCATTATAGATGCTTCTTTATTTCCTGTTTACACCTATGTATGTCTAACACTTAGGTGTATTCCATATGTGCCATTTACTATCTGTATCAGCTAGATGGCACCTTGTGGAAAACTTTGGCTGATCATAAAAAGCAAAACCAGGTTTGAACTTGGTTTATATTTTGATGGATGACCCTAACCTAACAAATTCTCCAAGTTTATACATAATTGACATATAGATTTCAGCTATTGTCAGTCTCTGATAGTTCCTACGTATTCTTGTCTATTTAATATAGGATCTTATTCTTGTCTATTTAATATAGGATCAAATTGTTTAATAATGTTTAATGTACTGCAATCTGCAATATAAAGTTGAAAAGGCAAACCACAGAATTTTAGGACCTACTTTTTCCATCTCTGAATCTGATTATTAAAATTAAAATTTCCCCCCACAATACATCAACACATAATTTCAATATATAGCTATTTTGAATTGCCTGGAGACCAAACTAGGCAAAAGAGGCTTGTTAAAGCTTTGAAGATTTTTTGTTTAGAAAGGACAAATAAAACATGAAAATAAATCAAATTCTAGGACATTATTTGAAGAGACCAAACTAAACATTATTAAAAGTAAAAAAAGAAAGAATATAAAGTTGGGTTATTTGATCAAAATTAAAATACATTAATTATTTTCTCTGATAACAATAGACTTTTGCTGACATCAGGACTGAAGTGACAAGGCTTTGTGGACTTCTTAAATAAAAGGTGATATATCAGAAGAAATTGTTTGTTGTATTTTAAGAGAAGGTGATAACTTACTGAAATTGTTTAAATTTGTCGACAGGAAGAGGGAAGTAACTTCTCTACGTATTTCTTTTTTCTTTACTATATTCTTTTTTCTTTCTTTTCTATTGTTTCTTTTCTGCACCTTCAATTCTTCTTTTCCCAAATTTGAATTAGTTTTTGTTGTTATAATTATATTCTTTAATAAAATTACTCTTAAAAAGAAGGAATTGGCCATTTATTCCAAATGTTTAGGAGAAATGCTTATCCATAGAGTCTGATTACCTTCATTTAGCTCAGAATTAATTGAAACATATAATCCCCTTTTGGGCAAATATTAGTGAGAAGGGAAAGAAAAAAAACCCCAAACATTATTTAAGAAATTGAAGCACAATTAGAAAAAAAGCAGCAGGATTATTATTAGCAAGAAACCTTTCTTTTTCCTGATATAATATGAAAGAATTAAAAATAGAATTTATGCACAATTTATGTGGTATCTCCTCTTCCTGTTTCCACATTTAGCACAGTGTTGTGAGGGAAGGATATAATGATGAATAGCTTTAGAGCATAAAGGGCACTAATCTGAAAATACCTCCTACATGCTAGCACCTCATACAAATTATCTTACTATTCTAAGCTGGAGCCAGTGCTATGCTTATGCCGTTCTGAAGAAGAATTAAGCATTGTTAAAAGGCACCATCAGAATAATTTTCTTGAGAAGGGGAAAAACAGGTAATACTTTATGTTATGAGAATGTATGTAATAGAAAGCATTTTTTTTGTTTCTGATGTGGAACTAAACACTTGAAATTTTCAATCAAAATAACTGAGTTGTTTGCATTTGGTCTGAATAGAATTTGCAATGGCTCAGACCAGGATTGCTGGCTGGGGAATTCTGGGAGTTGAAGTTCTCAAACCTTAAGGTTGCCAAGGTTGGACACCCCTGGCTTAGATCATAAGACTTTGCTTAGAGCTGCAAGTATTCAGAATAGTTTGTTACAAGAGTTCTTTTCCTAGGACTGAAATCCCAGAAACCTTGAAACAATGATGTTTGTTTCATGGTAGCATTTTCTTCTAAACTCAAATATGTGATTTTGTTTTCAGCTTGAAACATTCTGAGCTCATCTAAGCTGAAAACTGCTTGCACCATCATCCCTACTGTATTTTCTTTGAACTTTTGTTTCCTGAAAAGGAGCTTAATCTCCAGACCTGGTGTGCCTCTGTACTTCACAAAGTTTTCTGTATTTCCTAGCTTTCTTAGGTTTTATTCTTCTCCTAACCACCTATCTACTATATATATTAAAGATTGTCCATTTTATGTATTTATAAATTGGATGGACTCAGTTATAGTGCATTGTTGGAAAATTTGAAAGATCAGGTTAGGGACAACTGTCATGAAGAAAATCAATGGGGTCACTAAGAGTCAACACCAACTATAAATTGCATATACTTCATCATGTAAATATAAATAAATATAAATTGCATATACACCATCAATCTTATTTGTTTATTAGAATTATTTTCATATGACCAGTTGTCTATATATGCAATTCATGCTTTCTTACAATAAATTAATATCCATGCTCACCACTAATACGTTAATGTCACATTGATGGAGATGAAGAAATAAGTATTCTGTCACACAAACAAATAACAAAAGTTGAATTAAATCAACTTTCCAGATCAGAGCAGACTTTCAGATATTGTCTACTCTTTTATGAGGTATATAAGGGCAATTACTTATGCTCTCAAAAGTTGGGAAATTGATCCAATCTTGAGATGTTTCTACTGCATGGCAAAGCAGATAGACTAATAGAACACCAGTAACTACTTTTGAAAAGAAGAAATGTCTTTTTATCACTTTCAGCTGAAGATGTCAGATTCAGTTGGTAGCCTCAGAATGTGTCTAGCCTTCTACATAAATTGAGTTTTGTGATCTTTAAAAATGTTATAGACAAACCAATATAACAGGATCATATTTTGGGGAAGAGGGGAAGGGAAAAATAAGTGCTGTTTTTGCTAGAAACCTATTTGTTTGTAAGGCCATGGCTTGCACATGGAAAATCCCAATTTCTCCTCATCCAGAGGAAGTTCAAAGTTGCCAGGGGAAGTAATGTCATCTGCTCTCATGGTCCTTCTCTTGAAAATGGAATAAACCTAAATCATGGTGGCAGATGGCACAATCATTCCATGGCTGGCATTCTTTATAGCATAGTTCTATTTTCAATGAACCATATGCTAAGCCACACAGTCCTGGATGCCTGTATCAGTCTGTTTTGGTCCTCCAGATTTTAAAAGAGGAAATAGCAACCATGGATCCAGATTGCAGTGTATGTTCTGAAACTTGAAATGACAATATTTGTGCAGTCCAAAAGGAGGAGCAATTCTCTTTACATGGTGCTTATTTTGCAATATGAAATAATGTTAATCTAAGAAAATAAGCACTGGATTATTTTTTATTATTTTTCCACCTGCAAGATCTCAAAGCATATTGTGTTCAAAGGGTTTTACAAGATCCATTTATATCTATCATCTGTGTCTCATGCTTTAGCAAATGTAAATGGGGTCTGGAATTTTGCCCAAGAAGCAGACAAGCTAGATTTGGTTGGATAAATATGGTTGATTGATATATGCAACACAACTTTAGCACAAAATACTCAAGTCATATTTTAGGGTCATTTTTAGGATATATGGTATCCAAAATGGCAAATTATGCCATTCAACAGCATTGAAAACCATGACTGTTTCTTTGGCCCTCTGATTATGCTATAGTATTTAGCTGAAAATACTCAAGTCATATTTTAGGATCATTTTTAGGATATATGGTATCCAAAATGGCAAATTATGCCATTCAGCAGCATTGAAAACCATGACTGTTTCTTTGGCCCTCTGATTATGCTAGTGTTTAGCTGAAAAATGTCCTTGTAGAGACACTATTTCAGCAAAGATTATTGTTTTGAATGCCTGCAGAAGGAAAGTACAAACAGGCTGTCATTTTGATGTAATCTTGGTTTGCTGTATATACCTTTCAAAAACATTTATATAACTTTGATTTGATTCTGGAAGTTATCATCCAATGTCCTTACTCTATGTACAATTTGATCATCCATCCTGAACAAACTTTTAAAAAGTGGCATTAGATTATATTCTGGATATACATTTGAAAAAATTGAAATAAATAGAAGAGTTTTCATTACACATGGAAAGGACTTTTGATATAATGTGTTAGGGATAACATTGTTTACCCTAACTGGTTTAGGTGAAATAATAACTATGAATCATAGTTAGTGTATGTTAGAGTGTATACAGCTTTAACTGTGAAATAGCAATTAAAGGAGTGGTTAAGAAAACAATATAAAAGTAGCAAGACTACGGCTTGCTCTCTCTCTCTCTGGCTTTGATGATCCCTGATTACTGCTTGGAATCAAGACTGCATTGCTCGAACGGGAGAGACAACAAAGGACTGATTTTGTAAGTGAACTGACATAGGATATTCTACATGGACTTTGCTAACTGAATATCCCTGAATGGACTGACTACATGGTAAATGACTATTGGACTGATATTTGACTATGCCATAAACTTATACTGGAATAAACTATATTCTTGATAGCACAAGTGTATCTGTTATTTTTACTGTATGTTAATAAACATACAAGCTTAGCTCACTCATTTATCTGTGTGCCTATCTGACTAACGCTGCACATTCTGTTTAGCTTGTCTACCTAACCCTGGTTGGGGAACCCAGGCTTAACATAATGTAATTGAAGTTTCTAAATGTGGATTTCTTCCATGTTTAAATATGCAATATTTAATGTTGGGTTTCTACAGTTGTAATGTTCTCTGTATCTGTTAAAATTTCAATGGATTTTATCTCCTCTTATTTTTAATTTGTTAGCGGAAGCATTGGTCTGTTTTATTAACTGCAAGAAGTAATAAATGTTATTTCTATTATTAAGAAGGACATTCCAGCTATACCAGTGACCATGTGAATATAAATAGTTATGATATGTGGGTGGTACACTTTTCCTATTGTAAGCATATACTTTCTATATGGAAGTGTAACTTAAAGTGTGCAATGTTTGTACAAGATCAAAAATTAGAACATAGCATTTTGTCAAAAATTAGGAACTTACTAAGCATAAAGAACAGAATAAAAAAGAATTGTTGTAGTGTTTGGAAGACAATGCAAACTCAGCTTTGTAATCTTGAACCACTGATCATTAGAAATACATCATAAAGGTGAAAAAATACTCTATATGATGTGTGCATAGATGCATATATTTGAAAAATATCGTATTTGTGAAGGAGTAAATTCCCATCTTTAAAAAAGAAAAAAAATACTCAGACCCAGGAAACTACAGACTGACATCAATACCTGGGGAAACAAATCTGCAAACATCTAGGAACAAATAAAATGATCACTAAAAGCCAGCATGAGTTTTTAAAAAACATATCATGCCAAATCTTATTTAATTCTTTGGCAATGTGACTAAATAAGTAGACCAGTGAAATGCTGTGGACATAGTGTACTTAGATTTCAACATGGCATTCGACAAAGTAGACCACAATCTACTTCTTGGTAAGCTAGAAAAATATGGGATAGACATGAGCCGTGGTGGCACAGTGGTTAGAATGCAGTACTGCAAGCTACTTCTGCTGACTGCTGCAGAAAAGAAACTCATCAAATATGCAGATGACACTAAGCTAGCAGGAATAGCCAACACCCCAGAAGTCAAGCTCAGGGTCCAAAAAGATTTTGACAGACTTGAACAATGGCCCTATCCAACAAAATGAAATTTAATGTGGAGAAACAAGGTTTTACACTTAGGCAGGAAAAAAAATCAAAGGTACACATACAGCTTAGGCGAAACTTGGTTCAAAATCAGTAACTCTGACAGGGACCTCGAAGTCTCAGTGGATGATCAACTAAACATGAACCAGTAATGTGAGACAGCATCCAAAAAAACCCAATACAATCCTTGGTTGTATAAATAGAGGCATAGAATCAAAATCACATGATAGATAGACCATTACAATTTCCTGAAATATTAAAATGCAGAAACAAATTTCTCTCAATTAGGCTGGATTAAGGGTTGGAAGGACAGGACCTCTAATAACTGAAAAATTAAAAATTCAGTGTTAGTTCTTAGTCTATCATCAGATTGACTAAGTCATAGTAAACATAGTAAACAATCAGATCATAGTCATAGTAAACAAGTCACACTGACAAGACAGGTTTCAAGAAAGAAAGGGGACACTGTTGTGAAACTGTTTGCTTGGAGCTTGAACTGCCTTGACCTCATAAAAATCTGATTTTCTCCCTTACAGACAGTGAAGGTGAGATGGAAACAGCTAGCAGAAAATAATCCCCTCTAAAGACATATTCTACATTTTGATAGGAGGCTGTCAGAAGAAATGTGATGTGATCTTTAACAGCTGATGCAAGAAAAAAAATTAAAATGAGTCCTCTTCTCATTTCACTGCATTTCACTCTGAGAAACAGGAGATCACTGTTTTAAAAACTAAGAGTGTTTTTTTTAAAGAAGAATATCGATATTAGTTTTGGCAATAATCACTCAATTTAATATATTCCACTTCATCTTATCTAGGAGATTTGCTGAACTCTCCTTCCAGAATGCTCCTAAAGGCCCTGTCACACTGGCCGACGGATGCAAAACGTTTGTAAAAAGAACACAGCGGACGAGAAAAATGTTCCATCCGTTGTTATCCGCTCTCAAAAGGGGCAAAAATTTGCATAACCAGAGCGGATAACAAGGAAAGCAACGGATGGGGGGAGGATGCAGGGCGGATGGAAAGCGGATGCTCCACGGAAGCCTAGCAGATGGAAGCGGATGAGAGCAGATGGCACATCCGCAAGGCTTCCAGGGGGCCGCAGCAAAGCGGACGCGGAACGGATACAGCGGATGCAGAGCGGATGCCAAGCGGATGAAGTGGATGCACAGCGGATGCCTAGCGGATGCCTAGCGGATGCCTAGTGTTCACTGCGCATGCGGGGAGGATGCATTGCATCAGCCGTGTGGATATAAAGGGAAGCAGCTCCCAAGCAGGTCACCATTCAGAGGAAAGACCTGCTTCCAGACACATCAACTGCCTTGCCAGCCTCCCTGCCAGCCTTGCTGTCTGCCTGCCTGCCTGCCAGCCTGCCTGCCAGCCTTGGTGCCTGCCTGCCCACCAGCCTTGCTGCCAGCTAGCAACCCCACAACCATGGGGAAGAAGAGAAAGCCTCAGCCATCTGCTGCCAGCCCTGGCAAGAGGAACAGGGCCACCCTCCCACCCCCTGGTCTTCACTCTGCTTCTGCTGGGGCTTCTGTAGCTCCTGGTCCTGATGGTGCTCCTGGTCCTGATGGCGCTGCTGGTGCTTACTCTGCTGCTGCTGATCCTGGTCCTGCTGGTGCTGGTGCTGGTGCTGCTGATCCTGCTGGGGGTGGTGGTGGTGGTGGTGTGGAGGAGCAGCTCCTACAACCTGGAAGCCCCTCTGATGAGGGCCCATGTGGTCCTGTCAAAGGGAGGAAGAGGCATATGCGAGAACGGGAGAGGAGGCAATACTCCATCGAGGAGGAACATGAGGATGAGGTGCTGGAGTGGCTGAGAGAGAATGAATATCTTTGGCGGAAGGGACACAGACTCTATAGGGACACCAAAAGGAAGCAGGCTGCTTGGAGAGAGAAGGCGGAGAGCCCGGGCTACACTTTGGAGGTGCTCCTCGGCTGGTGGAAACATATGCACACCTGGTACGGGAAGCTGCAACTCAATAAATCTGGCCAGGCCGCAGACAAGCTGACGGACAGAGAGACCTATGTCATGGCCAAGTGCAGCTTCCTGGAGGGTGAGATCCGCCACCGAGGAGCAGCCCCTCTCACAACCCCCTCTCTCAGGCAGCCTGCTGAGAGCCAGTCCTCTTCCGGCCGAGAGTCAGCTCCTGTCTCCAGGCAGGTTTCTGTGGAGCGTCCCATGGCGGAGAACCCGCCAAGACCTGTTCTAACTGTGGCGGAGCACGTGGAGGACTCCCTGGCGCAGTGGGAGAAAGGAGACGGCACTTCCACCACAGTCCAACCTGCATCCACCCCCAGCTCCACCTCCACAGAAAGGCAGAGAGCCAGACAGGAGGGGCAGAGCCACACTGTCCTGCTAGAGATCAGGGACACCCTCAGGAGCAGCATAGATATCCTCTCTCAGCTGGTACACACCAACGCCCCATCCTCCAATCACAAGCCCTTCATCACCTATGTCAACCAGACCCTCGTGGACAGGGCGGAACCCCAGTACCAGGTGGTGAAGGACCGGATCACCGAGCTGCTTCACAACCCTCCAGACCCAGATGAACCTGCTCCCACCCAGTCCAGGCCTGCTCCTCCACCCCAGGTGATGTCACTCCCATTCCAAGGCTTTCCACAGGCCCTCACCTACCAGGGCTATGACTACCAGGAGGTCCAGCAGCACAGGCAGCAGCCCTTCCCAGTCCAGGCACAGGTTCATCGGACGCCACCATTGCCACCAGTTCCATTGATGCCACCGATGCCACCCACACCACTGATGCCACCCACGCCAGTCCTCACACAGCTGCAGACCAGACAGCCCCACTACACTACTCCTTCCTCCACCCCACAGCCAAGCCCAGCCTCAGTACATCTCTCATCAGTACTGGGGCTGACACCCCATGGCATGGAGGAAGGACCTCTCAACATCACGGGGCTGAGCCAGCTGTCCTGAGCTTCCTCAACACACCGTCACCTGTTGTCCTCTCAGGGCCAGCAGCCATCTCCACAGCAACTGAACCCTTCACCCCTGAGACTGGGCACACCTCTGAGTGACAGAGAAGGGTGCCAGAACTGTGTGGCTACCTGTAGACTTTATTTGGACACTTGACTTGGGTCATTTTTCTTTTACAGCTTGTTATTAATAAAGATTATCTTTGCTTCACACACTTGCTTCATTTATTTTTTTAATAAAGTCTTGGTGGAAACTTTTAGAAATGGTTTAGCCTTTGCATGCTTGTGGGATGGGTTAAGATAGCAGTGGGGTGGGCAGGGATACCTTTGGGATGGGTTAAGATAGCTGTGGGATGGGTT
Source organism: Laticauda colubrina (assembly GCA_015471245.1). Lineage (NCBI taxonomy): Eukaryota > Metazoa > Chordata > Lepidosauria > Squamata > Elapidae > Laticauda > Laticauda colubrina. The sequence goes on from BLBF01000063.1 coordinate 4,563,662, forward strand.
AAGATAGCTGTGGGATGGGTTAAGATAGCTGTGCGATGGGTTAAGATAGCTGTGCGATGGGTTAAGATAGCTGTGGGATAGATAAACCTCCAGTGCAAGCATAGTGGGACTGTATGGTCCACCCTCCCAGGTGCCACACCTATGGCCCTTCATTATCAATAACAATGTAAGCATTGATCCACACATGTCAACATAAACACAAGTTTTTATTAAATGCCCTGTTCATTGTAGGGCCACTCAACATACTGGCCCAATCTCATCAGTGTGATTAGACAGGCTGAAGGAAGCGTCCATTAATCATCTATCATCCTGTCTTGCCACTCCACTGCTCCAGCTAGGGAGTTGCACCAGTGTTTCAGGAGGTTGCGCTGCTTCTTCCCTTCACATGAGGCTCTGTTGGGGCCTTGCACATCCTCAGTGTCCATCAGGTTTTGCCTTTGCCTCCATTCCCCAGGCTCCATGTCCCCATTGCCTTGTTGGAGGTCCACAAGCCTGTTCTGCAACACTGGGTAGCGGGTGCGCATGAGATTGTGCAGGATGCAGCAAGCTTCCATGATCCTCCTCACGGTCTCTGGGCGATGCTGCATGGTGGTGAGAAGTACCTGGAACCTGTTGGCCAGGATGCCAAAGGCGTTCTCCACCACCCGTCTTTCCCTGGACAGCCTTTTAGTTGAAGATCCTCTCTTCACGGGTGAGGCATCTGGAAGTGTAAGGCTTCATGAGGTAGGTTCTGAGGGAGAAGGCGTCATCACCAACGATGAAGTAGGGCACATCTTGTGTGTCATTGGGTAGGGGGTCTGGATCTGGGAAGCCCATGATGAGGTTGCATTCCAGCCCTCCTTGAGGTGACTGGCGTTGTATACCTGGGCATCTGAAGCTGACCCGTTGCCTGAAGCATCGATGTACATGAACTTGTAGTCAGCATTGACCATGGCGAAGAGGACGATGCTGAAGAAGCCCTTGTAGTTGAGATAAGTGGACACCGACTTGGCTGGTGCTTTGCAGGCCACGTGCTTGCCATCTGTGGCTCCAACGGTGTGTGGGAAGTTCCACTTCTGATACCACTGCTCTGCAACTTTCTTCCATCCTTCTTCAGTGGAGGGGCACTGGAGGAACTCCTCCATGTATTCTTCGATGATGGCCTGCAACGCTTCTCTGACCACAATGCGATGGTGTTGTGTGGCACCCTCCAGCCGTACTGCATGCTCCTGTATGTGGTCCCGGAGGCCAGGTGGCGCAGAGTCAGTGCCACCTTGAGCCCAGGGTCCAGGTTGGGCCAGAAGTTGGTGTTTGCCTTGGGCAACCTGGGTGTCAGCTGCTCCACAACTTCGTCAAACATGGCTGGAGGCATCCTCATGAAGTTCTGGAATGCACAGGTGTCTTCGTTCCTGAGCTCCACCATCAGCTTGTTGTACAGTCCGTACTCTTTTCTTCTCCCGATCCATCTTCGGACCCAGACACTTCTTGGCCGCCTCCTTTTCTTCCCGTAGTAGAGTTGAAAGAGCCTGTAGATGGCTTCGCACTGTTGCAGAACGATGGTGGCTACCAAAAGGACTGTGTTATGATCCATGGTGAACATGACTGGATGCTGTGGAAGAGCAAGAGGCAGATGAAGGCTGCAGAGGTCTGCACAGCAGGGCTGCTGGTCTGAAAGGGAGATCCAGGTGAGTTGCTCCCCCTTTTTATAGGCAATATAGGTTTTCCACTAGGTGTCCTTTTGCATCCTCTAGACATCCTCTAGACATCCTTAATATCCAAGATAAGTCCCCTCTGTGAACGTTTTTTCCGTTTTTATGCTTTCTTTGCGAGCTGCATCCGCTTTCATCCTTTCTCCGTCTGTGCTACTAACCCTGTGTGTCCGTTCCGCTTCCTCCCTGTGTCTGCTTTCTGCTGGAGTGGATTTGAGTTGCATGGATGCACAGCGGATGCCTAGCGGATGTAGTGGACGTGTAACAGATGACGACGGATGCAGAACGGATGTCCCCCGTATGCGTTGCGGATGCAGAACGGACGTTTTGGATACATTTTCCGCTCAAAAAGTTTTGAGCAGCTCAAAACTTTCTGAGCGGATGAAATGTCAGTAGACGTATGCTGGACGGATAGAGAGGATGAAAAACGGACGCAGTGAGTACAGAACAGATGCATCGTGTTAACCAACGGATGGCAAGTGCTTTTGTCCGTTTTACATCCTCTTTCCATCCGTTGGTGCAGTGTGACATGGGCTTAAGGTGGATGAGTGAAGGAACAGCAGTAAAGCTACACCAACCGCAACTCATGCCTATGGTGTTGTGTTGTAACAGTTGTAGAGAATGACAATCACAACAACGATGATGTTGAGTGTGATTTCTAAAATGAAGCTGTTGTACTTTCTCTTTGCTGAATATTTTTGTTTTACCCTGTGTGAAAACCCCATTTATGTCATTTTTTTGATGTCTTTGAAGACATACCTCATTGCTCATACCTCATTACTTGATATATCTTATTTCAATTATTTTGATCCAGGAATATTATTAAAATATATTAAAAAACAATTGTTTTACAGAAATAGTTGCATTATTTTCCATGGCTTAACCCAGGCTGTTTTGTACATGCTTTAAGGGTTATAGCCATGAAAAACAGTTTTGTTTGGATCTTCTATAATTCTAAAAGCTGCTCTAATTTCTTAGGTACCTATCCTATCTGCTTTGCATCCACTTCTTGTTTTCCTTCATTTCTTAAAATATCTAATAAATCTTTAAACAGCCTAGAGGAAAATTAGGCACTTTAAAAACTATTTTTCCTTTAGCGTCTGATTTAACGAATAACTGAAAAATAAGCCATTTATTGCCTTCCTGTTGCACTTGTATTTGGCTAACAATAATAAATAACTAAAATAAAAGCCTGAAGCACGATTAAAGTATTTCCTCATCAAAATGTTACTTTTCACTCTAGTCTACCCCACCATATAGCTTTCTGATTGAGTGTGACTTGTTCTTTTTCCTTTGCTTCTTTGCTTCTTTTTTTATTTGTTTGCTCTGGTCTGGGGAAGTTTTTACAAAAGACTGCAAATGCCAAACAGAAAACTGAAATATTTTTCTCATCGTTTAGGCCTATTTTTTCCACATATAATACAGAAACTTTTTTGACCTCAATAAGTTTCAGTCTGCCAATTAATGGTGGTTTTTTTCTGAGTGAATTCCAGGCTTTTTGAAAAAAGAGAATATAAAAAAAACTCACATGAAATAAAAAAGGTGCTTCAGATAAGAGTAGTTGTGACTGCATGATGTTTCACTGTATGGTGACGCATCATCATGATTAGTCTATTTAGTTCCTCAGGAAGTGAATGTAGGACAGCTTGCAGAATTGCACATTGATGCCATAACTATATGTCCCTCAGGATAAAGATGAGTGATTTCTAGATGTTGATATGGGCCATTTCTCACTACAAAGGGAATACAGAAGCTCCTATTTCTTTCTCTGCTCCCAAACAATGACAGCAGCAACCACACATAAGGGGAAAATATGGAGATAAATGTTGATTCTCCAAAGGCAATTCCAGACAAAGCTTGGGCATATGTGTCTGTAATTGCACTGTTTTCTTTTTCTTGTATTTTGAAGAGTTGGAGAAATATGAATCTCTTTCTTTTAATTTTTCCCTGAAAAAGTTTTTCCTGTCTTTATGGAGAAAAAGTTCAAATGTTCAAACTAGAAGCACCCCAAAATAACGCTCAAATGAGCTTCCATTAAAATTGAATCCTATCCAGAATTTATCTTTCATTCTGTTCTGTTTGAATTATCAAAAGCTGACCTTATAGAAGAGATAGAATGGGTGTCTTGATGGATTGAAGTGTGAAAATGACAAAGAAAAAATGAATCACATCAACTAAGGAGCTTCCCTGCATTTGTTAGCTGAAGTTCCCTGAATTCCCTGATCAACAAAAGACAAGCTCTTACTTTTATCTCTCCTAATCTTCTCCTACATAGATTGCAATTTCAATCCTCACTCAGATGAGGCGGCTCTCAGCCCAGTTCCAGGGAACATATCAGCATATGATGGACATCATATGGAAGTGAAGTAATGATGAATTATTTTTCTAGTCCCAAAAAGTGGTTTTTCAAAAGGCAACTGGATATGTAGTGTGGTATGCCACACAATTATATGTGTGAGGCATGCCACACAAATCACACCACAACTGGATATGTAGAATAGAATAGAACAGAATAGAATAGAATAGAATAGAATAGAATAGAATACTTTATTGGCCAAGTGTGATTGGATACTCAAGGAATTAGTCCTGTTGTAAATACTCTAAGTATACATAAAAGAAAAGATGCATTCGTTAAGAATCAAGAATCATAACGTACAACACTTAATGATAGTCATAGGGTACAATCAGCAATCAAATCATACTAGGAAGCAATTAATATAAATCATAAGTGTACAAGTGACAAAATTACAGTCCTACAATCACAAGTGGAAGAGGATGAGTGATAAGGAGTGATGAGAAGATTACCAGTAATAATAGTTCAGACTTTGTAATAGTTGAACAGTGTTGAGGGAATTATTTGTTTAGCAGAGTGATTGCTTTCAGGAAAAAACTGTTCTTGTGTCTAATTGTTCTGGTGTGCAGTGCTCTATAGTGTCGTTTTGAGGGAAGGAGTTGAAATAGTTTATGTCCGGGATGTGAGGGGTCTGTAAATATTTTCACAGCCCTCTTTTTGACTCATGCAGTATTCAGGTCCTCGACTGAAGGCAGGTGAGTAGTAATTGTTTTTTCTGCAGTCCTAATTATCCTCCGAAGTCTGTGTTTGTCCTGTTGGGTTGCAGAACCAAACCAAACAGTTATAGAGGTGCAAAATAAAATAAAATAAAATGTAAAATAAGACGTTGACAGAATGGAGAAGGCAAACATCATTTCACATTTTGTCATGTGACCTCCCAAACATACAAAATATATTTATTATGAGGAGTCCTTGGTGCTCTAGGAGCTTGCTTGTTTTTTTGCAGACATTTCAATACCCTAATTCTTAGAAATCCCTGAGACTCCCCCCATCCACACAGACAGGCAAGACACCAAAATATAAACTGACAGTAAACAGCACTTCTTACTAGCACTGATTATATTACCTAGCTAGGGCAATGAAACATCTGCAAGAAAATAGCCAAGCTCTGAGAGCACCAAGGATCCCTCATTTCAACCTTGAGCTACAAATATTCAAGTTTATTGGTGTACTCATTATATAGGTGATAGATGGGGGGTCTGGGAAAACTACCAGGTAAGGATTTTTCCATATAGATAATGCTTCATGGAAGATGAGAAATTGAAACTGGACTGGGAAGCTAGCAAAAGGTTATTGTTCATAAGTTAGAGATGGAGAAAACAAAGGAAGTTGGTTACAGAGTGAAAGTAAATCTAAGGCTGCTAAAGAGATGAAGGTTGCAAGGTGATTTAAGAACACCGATGAAGACTTAGCATTAAAGTCTCTGAAAGAATGGGATCTGCCTGTCAGTCTTTCAAGGAGGACCAGATCAAGCAACAGCACAGCAGAGATGCCAGGGTGATTATTTTTAGTATTGTAGGGTTAAAAAAAGAGAATTTCTTTCTTTTGGCCTCACCAATATGAAGGAAGGGATGCTTTGAGTTTCTTTCTCCCAGCGTCCTCTTTCTCGGGACTAAGGAATCTTCTCTGAAAATGCCCCCTTCATCTTGTGCTATGGAAAGCTACATTTTAAGATGGGCACACAATCATTTTAGTAGAGGTGCTACTGTTGCTGATGAAGAGAATCTCAGTTCCTTAATCTCAGATGGACAAAGCATTTAGGATATAACAAAACTGGCTACATTTTATGGAGCTGTGAGGATAGACACCAGGAGGAGGTAAAAGGTAAAAACTGTAGGATTGTTTGTGTGCATTCCTGGATTATACCTGCATAGTTATATAACCCGACCAATTGCAGAAAATACTGCCTTTGCTATACTAAGAAAAAAAGGAGGCATTTATAAAATGGTTTATAAGAAAGCACTTTTATGCTGCATTCTGTCTGATTACTCCTGAGGCCAGGAGTGATGAAAATCAGTAATATTTTAATGCAGCAAGAGACCAATCTAATAATTACTTCTCACACTGCCATATTCTCGCAGCATCACAACACAGTGGGATTAGTTAATGGGATACATTGCATACAAGACACCTAAAAAGTGGATAAGTTCAATGTCTGAAAGATCAAATTATTTAAATCTGAAGAATTTTCATTTAGGGTGCTTTGCACAAATAATTGAGCAAACAGCTGAAAATGAATTTGAGAAAGTTGTGAGCACAAGTTTTTGTCCCAAATTACCTGTTTTATTGTTGTTACTGTTGTTTACAAACAAATGGATCATTGTTAATCTAAGACACTAAAATGAAAGTAATCCTCTCTTTTCATTATCAACATGCGGAGAGGTCTATGATTATTCATTTTAGTGCTGCCAGAGCTAGATTTGAACAGTTGTATTGCTACAGCTGTATTTTCCCTTTTCAAGGCAAAGCCAAACCATTTCTACAAATATTTGCTGCCATTGCTAACAGACAAGCTTTCTTTAATTATGCTAGTCCATATGCTGTAGGATGTTTCTTTGATAACTAACTGCAAATATATTAATCTGTTGTCTGTGATTATTGTGGGGTTATAGGACATATGTTAGGGGTTTAATGTATGTACATTAAAGCCTTGTGGCTTTAACAAAGATGAAGGTCAGTAAATCTGATCTGGCACTATAGGAAAGTTATTCTTGAACAGCTTCCACATTCTAATTTTCAGAGCAGCAATACAATCAGACCTTGGTGGATTGAAAAGTCAAACTTTGCTCCCAGCAACCACAATTTTTAATTTAAAACATTACATTTTAATTTTAAAATGCTTCATCAGAATTAAACACTGAAGTAGCAGTTTTATCTCTGTGAGTTGTTAACAATGCAATGTTATAATTTAAAACAGGGATCCCCAACTTTTGGACCAATGGCAATGGCACCTTTTTAAGCTGGGAGACCATGTTATATAAGCACTCTCATTGAATGGCTGCCATTTTGGTGATGGTCAAGCATGACACATCGAGTTGTGCCACACTATCTACTCTTGCACTCCAGATCCTCTATATAGGTAGTCCTCAACTTATGAAGGTCATTGAGCCTGGAATTACAGTTGTAAGTTGTGTCAGTTGTTAAGTGGCTGACTTGATTTTCTGACTTTTTTTTCAGCAGTCATCAAATGCTGCAATTCTTAAGGAAAGATCACAGTTGTCAAGTGAACTCGTTGTTCACAATGGGCATTTTTTTGTTGAAAACCAGTACAAGTCTCTGCAAATTTTGGTCATGTATCTGCAGGATGGTATAAATGCCATAAATGCAGGCTGTTTGCTGAGGGCTCAAAATGTGATCACATGACTGCTAAACTGGTTATTGGAACTTTGAATTTGAGTCATAAATAACTTTTTTAGTGTCCATTGTCACTTTGGACAGTTGCTAAGTCATTAACCGAAGACTATCTGTATTGGTGTTTCTCAACCTTTGAAACTGGAATTCTTGGAGTTGAGGTCCACAGATTTGAAGTTGTTTAAGGTTAAGAAACATTGTTCTATTCCACTGGCACATTTTTCAGTTCAGTTGGAAACACTTCCCACAAAACACTGGGTTTCAGCCTCCACAAATTGTTTTCTACAATACATTTGAGATGCAGAAGGGACCAGAATTACTGCTGGCAACAGAAAGAGAACTTGAGGCTGATCCTTGCTTTACTGTTTGATTTTTTTAAAAGGAAAAGAATCTAATATGGCAGGTGGATTTGGCATTTCAGTAGGCATCAAAAAAGAGAATTGAGGCTACATTGTCTTCAGGCACTGTCATACTAGAACTGAATCTTCCCATCCAGTGAAAACATCTCAGGACATTCTGATTAGAGCCAAATCAGATACCAAAATTGGCTTTATTTCAGCACTAATTTAGGATCCATCTACCAATTGAACTCTTGGGTTTATTGATTATGAAATTATTGTTTGATATTGTGGTTTTGTTGTGTTATGGCTTTAGGTCAACTGATTTTAATCTCCTGCTCCTATATGCATTAGTTCCTGTATACAGTTATAATTTAATCTTGTACGCTTTGCTTTTCATTGCGTCCTACAGTTCTCATTGAGTTGTAGATCTGAAGATGTTTCAGTTTCTTGTATAACTGTACAAAGACATAGATATCATGTAATCTTAATTAAGATCAACCTGAGTCATCTTAGAATTTGATAAACAATACTACCAATCAATACTACCTGCTTCACTTTTTTATGGCTATTTAGAGTTTGCAAAAGGAAATAAAGATATAGTTTGATTTCAGAACATTCTGTTAGAAATTCTGTTTATATAAAACTCCACACAGAACAAAGAAAGAGTACAGTCACCATGTATTTTACTGCTTCGCTATTTAACTTAAAAGAAAAATAGGAAACTATTTAGAATAAAGACCATAGAGCAGAGGTGGAAACTGGCAGCCCAGAGGCCAGATGTGTCATGCGCAGCCACAAGCACCCTGGCTCTGCAAAGGCAAAAAAGTGCAGAGATACATCATGATAAGTCATGTGACATTATCGAGTTTGACACTCGTGGCATAGACTATAAACCCTAGATCCAAACACTGCCATCTACTAGCTGGATACTCCTGTAGTTGTTGCATAAAAATACATTACAACAATGAATTCCAACACATTCTATTTATTCTTTTCATTAAATACTTCAGGTACTGAGGTGGTATAGTGGTTAAAAACTTCACATCATATTGGTTGTGTTCACCCATTACTAATATTTATGGTTTCTTGCTTTTAGCTTACCATGATGTGTGGCTAATTTAGCAAATGATGTAAAAAATCAAGCTATGCCTTGCAAACTCAGTGACTGATGATAATGAGTATAATTATTTGCAAAATTCTCTTTTAATTCTGATGCAGATAGAGAATTATTCTGTAGCTCAAGGCTCAGCAGACTAATATCAGCATCCAATCAGAATGATGGAGCAAAACCTTAGTAGGGCGACAACTGCTGAGAATAGTGTTTGTTTTTGAGAAGATGATATTTGATCTTTGTTGGGAAGGGTCAGCATAGAATTTGATTACTTGCCTGTATTCTTCATCAAATTTTAAAGCCCAACATATACCAAATTAGGACTCAGGACTGATTATATATTATATTAAGCAAGCAAATTGATCCAGAAGTTCAATTTGGGGATACATCATTGTCAGTAATTAATACTTGTTTATCCATTGTTTGTCTTTTCAATCATGGGATGAATAATAATTTTTTTATTCCTGAACTTCATTCAACCTTTATGGGCCCAAAGGTTGTATAGTACAGCTGTTTTTATTTTCTCCTGTATAACTTGAAATTATTTTTCCAGTTTGCTTTTTTCTGCACACTGTTGCTGGGACAAATGAAACCTGTGCATTTAATAACCTGTGTGTTAGATTTTATATTATATATCTATATGAAAATAGGTGATTTATAAAAGAATAAATAATTTCCTTTTGTGTCATTGTTTTGAAGTTACTGACCTCTGGAAGATACTCTACCTCTTATGACTCCTGATCCAATCTATCTTATCCCATTGATTGTGTGTTTCTGCTTATCCTGCTTCATCAATCTCAAGGAAACCCATCTGTCATATTCTTTTACTAATATGCTCCAGGACTTTCAGGAATTATCATTTCAATTATCTAGAGATAAGATCACAGCAGAGAAGAATATAGAAATCCACAGACTTGCCCTGGTGTCCTAAAATATAAATCAAACCTGAATTTTTTTTTCTCTTGATGCCTCTGATATTTTTTTTTCTCGATACCTCTCATATTCCAGGAAAATACAGTAGCAAATAATGAAAGGAAGTGATAATAACCACATTCATATAAATGTTATATAAAACCAGTGTGGTGTAATGGTTAAGATGCGAGACTAGTACCTCAGAAACCCAAGTTAAAATCTACCTTGGAAGCTCATGAAGTGACTTTGTGATAGTCATTCTTTCTTTTAGTTACTTCAGAGCTTGTTGTGAAATAAAATAGGAGTAACTAATATGATTACACTCCTCTACTCGCAACAGAATACCCTATATCACCAGGCCTGAAATTTTGGGCTTGGACAATCTTGAACTATGCCGCCTACAGTTGGACCTAGTATAGTATACAAAATTATCTGCTACAATCTCCTATCAGTCAATGACTACTTCAGCTTCAACTGCAACAATACAAGAGCACACAACAGATACAAACTCAATGTTAACCACTCCAAACTTGATTGCAGAAAGTATGGCTTCAGCAACAGAGTGGTCAATGCCTGGAATGCACGATCTGACCTGTTGTTACATCCTCTAACCCCCACTCCTTTAACCTCAAACTATCCACTATTGACCTCACCCCATTCCTCAGAGATCTGTAAGGGGTGTGCATAAGCGCACAATCGTGCCTACCGTCCTTGTCCTATTGTCCCCATTTATTTGTACCTATTTCCTGTAGTCTTACTCATGTTTATACTTATACCTATTATCTTGTAAGTGATTGACAAACCAAATAAAAAAATAAAGAAAATATTACATACATATATCACTTGAGCTTCTGAAAGAAAGTATTAGAATGAAAAATATACTATATTCTTTGGCCATTGATTAGTTGATTGGATGCCATAAGTCAGTATTGATTTGTGGTGACTGTGTAAGATTTTTTTCAGGATGCCTTGTCCTCAGCCAGATCTTTTACATCTCTCGGTCATACTTTAATTGCTATTGTAATTGAATCTCTCTGTCCTGCTGATGATTGTCTTCTTCATTTTCCTTCCACTTTCGCCTGTATTATTGACTTAAAGATATTGAGTTTTTGGATAATGGAGCCAAAATACTATCATTTGAACCTCTTTGCATGTACTTTGATAGGCATTCTAGACTGATTTGTTTGATTGATTTGTTAATCTGGTTCCCCATGGTATTCTCTAGCGTTTTCTCAACTCCAAGATTAAAAAAAAGTGTCAGTGCTCTTTCTGCCTTGGTTCTTCAGAGCTCAATTTTCACATCCACAGAGTGTTCAGGGAAAAACCCCCTACATATATTGTCTACATGATTCCAATCACTGCAATATAGACAAATCATGGCATATGAATATCTTCAATAAGTATCTTTATTGCTAGCATGTATTACTAATTTGTGGCATACAGTATTTGTGGCATATTTCTTGACAATTCATTTACTGTTGGTAATTAATCCTAAAAGGCAGAAGCCTACATTTCTACATTTCTGGTTGCTGATGTCATTCATTTGTCTTCTGTGTATTTCATCGCAAGGGTGGGATTCAAATTTCTTAACAACTGGTTCTGTGGGTGTGGCCTAATTTGTGGGGGTGGCTTGGTGGTCATGTGACTGGCTGGGTATGGCTTGTATGTAAATATTATAAATATTTATGTAAATATTGAATTTTTTATAAAAAAGAGCAACTTTTGCCCAAAAACAGGCAAAGTAGGCAGGCAGATTGAGTTGCTTGCAGAATCACAGATTCACTTATAGATCTATCTTTCTGTAATCTGCTACCTGAGTCTGCACTGAAAAATAGAAGCTTCAGTCCTAAGGTTCAGCTCTGCTTTTAGATTAGCTAGAAAGCAAGAAATCCAACGATTTCCTGCTTTCTAGCTAATCTAAATCTCCCTGCAGAGCAGAACAGCAGAACATTTTACCTCTAACAGATAAATTCCATGGGAGGGTCCATAAATGTTTAAATCTTCAGGATTTAAAACCACTCATTATGTCTGAATTTTGTGATGTTGAGATGAAAGCAAAATGTAATTGGTTAAAAACATATTTACACTAGTTTTAAAATATTACTTGGTTCTGATACATTTTAACTATAGCAGATATATCATTTTTATTTTTATTTCATACCTATTAAAGTTTTAGTTTGTCACCAAGGTAATAATTATATAAACACACTAATAGAGGAGTGAATGTTGTATTCCGTTATTTATTTTGCTAACAAAATAACAGAAAAACAGAGTTGGAAGGGACCTTTGAGGTCTTCTAGTCTAACCCCCTGGTCAAGCAGCAGACCTTATACCATTTTGGACAAATGGCTGTCCAATTTTTTCTTAAAAGCTTCCAGTGATGTAGCATCCAGAACTTGTGGAGTCAAGTCATTCTACTGGTTAATTGCTCTCGCTGTCAGGAAATTTATCCTTATTTCTAGGTTGCTTCTCTTCTTGATTAGTTTCCATCTATTGCTTCTTGTACCGCCATCTGGTGCTTTGGAAAAAAAGTTGACTCACCTTCTTTGTGGCAGACCCTCAAACATTGGAACACTGCTATCATGTTACCCCCTAGTCTGACTTTTCATTAGACTAGACATACACAATTCCTACTACTGCTCTTCATAGTTTTAGTCACGAGCCCCCTAATTATCTTTGTTGCTTTTCTCTGCATTCTAAGTAGAGTGTCAACATCTTTTTTTATATTGTGGCAACCAAAACTGGATGCAGTATTCCAAGTGTGGTCTTTCCAAGACATCATAAAAGCAGGACTAGCATTTCATATGATCTTGATTCTACCCCTCTGTTAATGCAGCCTAGAATTGCATTGGGTTTTTTGGCAGCTGCAGCACATTGCTGGCTCATCTTAAAGTGATTATCCACTAAGACTCAAAGATCTCTCTGACAGTATTACTATTGAGCCAGGTACCACCTATATTAAATTGGTGCAATTGAGTTTTCTTGCCTCAGTGCAGAGTATTATTTTTCTCCACATTAAATTTCATTTTGTAAGATAGGGTCCAGTGTTCAAGTTTGTCAAGATCCTTCTGGGTCTTGAGCTCATTTGTGGGTGTTGGCTATTCCTGCCAGCTTGGCTCCATCTACAAATATGATTAATCCCCCTTCTATTCCCTCATCTAAATTGCTTATGAAGATATTGAAGAGTACTAGGCCTAAGACAGAACCTTGGAGTGCCCCACTGGTTACTCCCTCCATGTAGATGTAGTTCCATTAAAAACTACTTGTTGAGTGTTATTTTTCAGTTAGTTATGAATTCATCTAGTGGTGATGCTGTCTGTCCCACATTTGTCTATCTTACCAAAAAGTAGGTTGTGGTCTACTTTGTCAAATGCCTTACTGAAATCGAACTATACTATGTCCACAGAATTTTGCTGGTCCACTAATTTAGTTACTTTGTCAAAGAATGAAATAAGATTTGTGTTAACCTGCAAAACGACTTCAGCTGAAGCCATTCTTTCTCATGCAAACTCCTGCTTCGTTTCTTAGTTGCCATTCATGGGGGGGGGGGGGGGGGATGGGGGAACTTAGGAATGTAGTGCCTCAGCTGCTAGTCAAAACATCTACCAGCCAGCATGTGAACCAAGGCCATGTCAACGGACACCTGTCGGAGCTGAGCAGGAATCTGTGGCTGAATTGATTGGCACATGTGAGCTAAAAGGAATTTCTATTCTTTTAACTATCCCTAAGCACAGGAACCCTTTAGAGCTAGCTTCACCTTTCTAAATGCTGATATGATATACTTATTAAAGGGCTTCTTGAACCTGAACAAACTGTCAGTCTTGACTGCCTTGAGTTCATTACTCGGAACAATGACAATTTGTTTGGCATGATTTGTTTTTGATAAATCCGTTTGCTTCTGGTTATAACTTTGCTTGCTTCTTAGGAGTTCATAGATCTGTTGCTTGATCATCTTTTCTAGGATTTTCCCCAATATTGAGGTCAGGTTGATTGATCTGCAGTTTCCTGGATCCATCCCCCCCTCCTTTTTTTTTTAAGATGGGAACATCAGCTCTTTTCCAGTCCTTTAGTAGTTCCACAGTTCTCCATGGTCTTTGAAAGATATGGTTCAATGATTCTGGGATCACATCTTCCAGCTCTGACATCAGTTCCAAGATCAACCTGTTAGCTGTTAATATATTATTGTATTTATTTGATTTACAACATTTTGTTTGTTTTGTTCCTTTAAAGTTTTCTGTTGTTGATCAAATAAATATGACTGATTGATTGATTCATCATCCATTGCACAATTAACCCCTAGAAAAGCAGTATTAGCATTTCATATGATCTTGATTCTACCCCTCTGTTAATGCAGCCTAGGATTGCATTGAGTTTTTTGGCAGCTTCAGCACATTGCTGATTATTCTTCTCCTGCTTTATTTCTGTTTCCTAAAGCATACATTTAACTACATTTTCCTCATTGTTATTTGCAACTTCAGTGTTTCAGTTTCCAACCATATGCATATACAATATCTTCCTTGCATCTTCTGTCAGTTTTAGATTGAACTTGGCAATAACTCATACACTTCCTTTAATTCTGCATCAATGATTGGGCCCTGAATTTGAATAACCATCATATTAAAAGGTTGTTTGCAAAATCTGATATTATTATTGACTGCATTGTACATAAGTACTGCCTTTGGTATAAATATCCTTCCTGATTATAAAAGCAAAGCCCTTCTTCCTTTTGTGTGTGTGTGTCCTGAGTAGTAAAGGTACTACTGGTGGTAATGGTATTATCTTTTGACTGAAAGTATCCAAGTCCAATCTATTTTAATTTGTTAATTCCTAGGCTGTCAGTCTGCACTTGATTCCTTTCATCTTTTCAAATGTTGAGCTTTCACTCATTCCTAATCCCATTCTAATTATATTTTTGGATTTCTTTTTATATGGTAACATAATAACTAGGCATTTTGAAATGCTACTCAGCTCTTCCACAGTAGCCTACTGACTATTGTCCAGCTTGAAATTTTCATCATCCAGCAGTATATTTCCTCTGTTGACATTAAAACCTTGTATGTTCTTGGTGCGGTTTGGATTGATTCTAATAAAGCTGTTGACTAATTGTGGATTTAGGATATTTTCTTATGGATCATAATTATTGTCCTTGCTTTTTTAAATTAAACTGACAAAAGAATATAAACTTTATAAGGGTATAAACTTTATCAAGTGCTTAATATAGAGCTATAGTTTTAAAAATATATTGTGGAATTTATTGAATATATAATTCAGTGAAAATATTATGAAATAATTTCCTCCATTTTTAAAAAGGGAATTAAATGGCATACATGTAAAAAGATGAGTATGCTTAAATGAGTAATTCATTTAATTCAGCATCAAGTATTCAAATTAACCTATCAGCATTAACAATTTTAACTTAACAGAATGTTTTGCTGTGAAAGGCTAATTGAGGCTGCCGAAACAAAATATCATCTTAGCAAAGATGAAGATATTTCATTGAAAGCATGTATGCACTGTTGGGCGACCAAACCCCATCATACTAA
This sequence comes from Laticauda colubrina, assembly GCA_015471245.1. NCBI lineage: Eukaryota > Metazoa > Chordata > Lepidosauria > Squamata > Elapidae > Laticauda > Laticauda colubrina. Next base: position 4,578,961 of record BLBF01000063.1, read on the forward strand.
GCAGTGTGGAGGTTTTTTTTTTTTAGCATTTCAACATCTACAAAAATCTGTACAAGGTTTAAAATGAACCAGTACTACTTTATATTTTGTATTTGAATTTGTAGCTTGAGTAGTTAAATCTTGTCTTCTGCCTCTGACACACCTGGTTCTGGGTATGTTATTTACACAATCAATGGCAATCCCAACCCGTTCATCCATATGTTGTGATTCCTTGTTATGTCCTTTCCTTGAGTATTTCACTTTTTGATATTTTGGAAAATTGACCATCCAAGACAGCTGGATAATAACAGGACTTGTCACTTCTCTTTTTTTCCAGAAGCCAACTTGGCATCTGCATCTGTGTGAATATGAACAAGGAACACCTATATTGTATTTATGTTGAATAAAATCTTTCATATTAAGCAATTGTATATTATCTCCTGGGATAATATTGTTGCATCTTATTTAGTGTTGGATGAAGACTTGGCTTGGATCAATATCCTTTTCCTGCATCAGATTTGATTATGCTTTGGGTGGTGAGCAGTAAAATCAATTTAAAAAGATATGTGCTTCCCCCGATGATTCTGGAACCCTGCATAATTTGATTAACAGACAGCATTTGTAATCCGTTGGAAAAGACCAAAGAATTATGACTTATTGAAAGCAATGACACAGAAAAATTGCATGGTCCTTCTGGCTTTATTCCTTTGTGGGAGTAATATGGAAAAAGTAGTGTCACCAGATGTGGACCACTGATTTTGTGTTTTCTAGCATATATGCACACATGCTGCAAAAGATGAAACTCAAAAATCACTGACAACTATTTTCAAAAGCCCAAAGTCACAAGGTAAGAGATAAGTGAATTGCTTCCCTGAGATCTTTCTGGTTTTGAAAAGTAGGAATTACAACAGCGTTCTGTGGAATATATTGTTCTAGTAAAAAGAGTTAAAGGTCCTGTCACACTGCCCAACGGATGCAAAACGTTTGTAAAAAGAACACAGCGGACGAGAAAAATGTTCCATCCATTGTTATCCGCTCTCAAAAGGGGCAAAAATTTGCATAAACAGAGCGGATAACATGGAAAGGAACGGATGGGGGGAGGATGCAGAGCGGATGGAAAGTGGATGCGGAACGGAAGGCTAGCAGATAGAAGTGGATAGGAGTGGATGGCACATCCGCTGGGCTTCCGGGGGACCTCAGCAAAGCGGACGCAGAGCGGAAAGAGTGGGTGCAGAGCGGATGCCGAGCGGATGAAGCGGATGCACAGCGGATGAAGCAGATGCAGAGTGGAAGCCTAGCGGATGCCTAGCGGAAGCCTAGCGGATGCCTAGCGGATGCCTAGCGTTCACTGAGCATGCGGGGGGGATGTATTGTGTCAGCCCCGTGGATATAAAGGGAAGCAGCTCCCAAGCAGGTCACCATTCAGAGGAAAGACCTGCATCCAGACACATTGAGTGCCTTGCCATCCTGCCCTGCCTGCATGCCTGCCTTCCAGCCTTGCTGCCAGCATTGCTGCTTGCCTTGCTGCCTGCCATCCTGCCAGCCTCCCTGCCAGCCTTGCTGTCTGCCAGCCTTGGTGCCTGCCTGCCTGCCTGCCTTGGTGCCTGCCTGCCTGCCAGCCTTCCTGCCAGCCTGCCTACCAGCCTTGCTGCCTGCCATCCTGCCAGCCTCCCTGCCAACCTTGCTGTCTGCCTGCCTGCCAGCCTCCCTGCCAGCCTTGCTGTCTGCTAGCCTTGGTGCCTTCCTGCCAGCCCGCCTGCCAGGCTTCCTGCCAGCCTCCCTGCCAGCCTCCCTGCCAGCCAGCAACCCCACAACCATGGGGAAGAAGAGAAAGCCTCAGCCATCTGCTGCCAGCCCTGGCAAGAGGGACAGGGCCACCATCCTGCCCCCTGGCCCTCACTCTGCTTCTGCTGGGGCTTCTGTAGCACGGGCTCACTCTTCTGCAGCTGGGGCTTCTGCTGCTTCTGCTTCTGGAGGAGCTGATGATGATGCTTATGGCGGTGGTGCTTCTGCTCGTGCTTACTCTGCTGATGTTGCTTCTGGCGGTGGTGCTTCTGCTCGTGCTTACTCTGCTGAAGCTGCTCCTCATCCTGCTGGTCCTGCTGGTCCTGCTCATGCTCCTGGTCTTGCTTGTCCTGCTCGTCCTGCTTGTCCTGCTCATGCTCCTGGTCCTGCTAGTGCTCCTGGTACTGCTGGCGCTCCTGGTGCTTACTCTGCTGCTGATGATCCTGGTGCTGCTGGTGCTGGTGCTGGTGCTGCTGCTGCTGCTGATGATGATGATCCTGCTGCTGCTGCTGCTGCTGCTGATGATGATGGTGTGGAGGAGCAGCCCCTACAACCTTGAAGCCCCTCTGATGAGGGCCCATCTGGTCCTGCCAAAGGGAGGAAGAGGCATATGCGAGAACAGGAGAGGAGGCAATATTCCATTGAGGAGGAACACGAGGATGAGGTGCTGGAGTGGCTGAGAGAGAATGACTATCTATGGTGGAAGGGACACCAGCTCTATAGGGACACCAAAAGGAAGCAGGCTGCTTGGAGAGAGAAGGCGGAGAATCTGGGCTACACATCGGATGTGCTCCTCGGCTGGTGGAAACATATGCACACCTGGTACGGGAAGCTGCACCTCAAGAAATCTGGCCAGGCCACGGTTAAGCAGATGGACAGAGAGACCTATGTCATGGCCAGGTGCAGCTTCCTGGAGGGTGAGATCTGCCACCGAGGAGCAGCAGTAGCCCCTCTCACGACCCTCTCTCTCCGGCAGCCTGCTGAGAGCCAGTCCTCTTCCGGCCGAGATTCAGCTCCTGTCTCCAGGCAGGTTTCTGTGGAGGGTCCCACGGTGGAGAACCCGCGGACAGCTGTTTTAACCGTGGTGGAGCGCATGGAGGACTCCCTAGTGCAGTGGGAGAAAGGAGACGGCACATCTACCACAGCCCTACCTGCATCCACCCCCAGCTCCACCTCCACAGAAAGGCAGAGAGCCAGACAGGAGAGGCAGAGCCACACTGTCCTGCTGGAGATCAGGGACACCATCCGGAGCAGCATAGATATCCTCTCTCAGCTGGTACACACCGACTCCTCATCCTCCAACCGCAAGCCCTTCCTCACCTATGTCAACCAGACCCCCACGGACATGGAGGAACCCCAGTACCAGGTGGTGAAGGACCGGATCACCGAGCTGCTTCACAACCCTCCAGACCCAGAGGAACCTGCTCCCACCCAGTCCAGGTCTGCTCCTCCACCCCAGGTGATGTCCCTCCCATTCCAAGGCTTTCCATAGGCCTTCACCTACCAAGGCTACGGCTACCAGGAGGTCCAGCAGCACAGGCAGCAGCCCTTCCCAGTCCAGGCACAGAGTCATCGGACGCCACCGTTGCCACCGGTTACATTGATGCCACCAATGCCACCCATGCCACTGATGCCACCAACGCCACCGATGCCACCGACGCCACCGATGCCACCTATGCCAGTCCTCACCCAGCTGCAGACCAGACAGCCCCACTACACTGCTCCTTCCTCCACCCCACAGCCAAGCCCGGCCTCAGTACATCTGTCCTCGGTACTGGGGCACACACCCCATGGCATGGAGGAAGGAGCTCTCAACATCATGGGGCTGAGCCAGCTGTCTGAGAGCTTCCTCAACACACCGTCACCTGTTGTCCTCTCGGGGACAGGCACCCCAGTGGGGCTTCAGACCAGCACTCCAGCAGCAGCCACCTCCACAGCACCTGGACCCTTCACCCCTGAGACTGGGCAGACCTCTGAGTGACTGATAAGAGTGCCCGAGACTGGGTGGCTACCTGTAGAATTTATTTCGACACTTGACTTGGGTCATTTTTCTTTTACAGCTTGTTATTAATAAATATTATTTTGCTTCACACACTTGCTTCATTTTTTTTTTAATAAAGTCTTGATGGAAACTTTTAGAAATGGTTTAAGCCTTTGCATGCTTGTGGGATGGGTTAGGATAGCAGTGGGATGGGCAGGGATACCTTTGGGATGGGTAAGGATAGCAGTGGGATGGGCAGGGATACCTTTGGGATGGGTTAAGATAGTTGTGGGATGGGTTTAGATAGCTGTGGGATAGATAAACCTCCAGTGCAAGCATAGTGGGACTGTATGGTCCACCCTCACAGGTGCCACAATGTAAGCATTGATCCACACATGTCAACATAAACACAACTCTTTATTAAATGCCCTGCTCATTGTAGGCCCACCCAACATACATGGCCCAATCTCATCCATGTGATCAGACAGGCTGAAGGAAGCATCCATTAATCATCTATCATCCTGTCTTGCCACTCCACTGCTCCAGCTGGGGAGTTGCACCAGTGTTTCAGGAGGTTGCGCTGCTTCTTCCCTTCACATGAGGCTCTGTTGGGGCCTTGCACGTCCTCAGTGTCTATCAGGTTTTGCCCTTGCCTCCATTCCCCAGGCTCCATGTCCCCATTGGCTTGTTGGAGGTCCACGAGCCTGTTCTGCAAGACTGGGTAGCGGGTGCGCATGAGATTGTGCAGGATGCAGCAAGCTTCCATGATCCTCCTCACGGTCTCTGGGCGATGCTGCATGGTGGTGAGAAGTACCTGGAACCTGTTGGCCAGGATGCCAAAGGCGTTCTCCATCACCCGCCTTGCCCTGGACAGCCTGTAGTTGAAGATCCTCTCTTCACGGGTGAGGCATCTGGAGGTGTAGGGCTTCATGAGGAAGGTCTGAGGGAGAAGGCATCATCACCCACGATGAAGTAGGGCACATCTTGCGTGTCGTTGGGCAGGGGGTCTGGATCTGGGAAGCCCATGATGAGGTTGCATTCCAGCCCTTCCTTGAGATGACTGGCGTTGTATACCTGGGCATCTGAAGATGACCCGTTGCCTGAGGCATCGATGTACATGAACTTGTAGTCAGCATCGACCATGGCAAAGAGGATGATGCTGAAGAAGCCCTTGTAGTTGAAATAAGTGGACCCCGACTTGCCTGGCCACGTGCTTGCCATCTATGGCTCCAATGGTGTGGGGGAAATTGCACCTCTGATACCACTGCTCTGCAACTTTCTTCCATCCTTCTTCAGTGGAGGGGCACTGGAGGAGCTCCTCCAGGTATTCTTTGATGATGGCCTGCACCACTTCTCTGACCACAATGCTGATCGTGTTGTGTGGCACCCTCCAGCCGTACTGTATGCTCCTGTAGGTGGTCCCTGAGGCCAGGTGGCACAGAGTCAGTGCCACCTTGAGCCCAGGGTCCAGGCTGGGCCGGAATTTGGTGCTCTGCTTGGTCAACCTGGGTGTCAGCCACTGCACAACTTCGTCAAACATGGCTGGAGGCATCCTCATGAAGTTCTGGAATGCATGAATGTCTTCGTTCCTGAGCTCCACCATCTGCTTGTTGTACAGTCCCTACTCTTTTCTTCTCCCGATCCATCTTCGGACCCAGATGCTTCTTGGTTGCCTCCTTTTCTTCCCGTAGTAGAGTTGAAAGAGCCTGTAGATGGCTTCGCACTGTTGCAGAACGATGGTGGCTACCAAAAGGACTGTGTTACGATCCATGGTGGACATGACTGGATGCTGTGGAAGAGCAAGAGGCAGATGAAGGCTGCAGAGGTCTGCACAGCTGGGCTGCTGGACTGAAAGTGAGATCCAGGTGAGTTGCTTCCCCTTTTTATAGGCAATATAGGTTTTCCACTATGTGTCCCATTGCATCCTCTAGGCATCCTCTAGACATCCTTAATATCTGAGATAGGTCCCTCTGCTAACGTTTTTTCCATTTTAAATGCTTTCTTTGCGTGCTGCATCCACTTTCATCCTTTCTCCATCCGTGCTACTAATGCTGTGCATCCGTTCCGCTTCCTCCCTGCGTCCGTTTACCACTGGAACGGATTTGAGTTGCGCAGATGCGCAACGGATGCCTAGCAGATATAGTGGATGCGTAACTGATGCAGAACGGATGTCCCCCGTATGCCTAGCGGATGCAGAACGGACATATTGGATACATTTTCTGCTCAAAAGTTTTGAGCAGCTCAAAACCTTTTGAGTGGATAAAATGTCAATAGATGGATGCTGGACGGATAGAGAGGAAGCAAAATGGAGGCAGTGAGTACAGAACGGAAGCATCGCATTAACCAACGGATGGTAAGTATTTTTCTCCATTTTACATCCTCTTTCCATCCGTTGGTGTTGTGTGACAGGGGCTTAAGCTCCCCTGCTGTAGACTTTTCAGTGTTGGTGGTATGTCTTCAGTGGCTACAGAGGCATTTACAACATTGTACCACACTGATCAACTGCAACATGATTATTATCCATGCTTTTCTGCACACAGTTCCGTATCCATAAATAATACTCCGGGGATCTCTGATCACAAAAGAGAAGCTCTGGGCAGTAGTTGACAGTAGCTCAGTGGTGGTTCTCTAAATGACTCTTTTAAAAATTATCTTCCTGCATTTAATTAAGGAGAATTTTATTGATTTATTCCAGGACTGGAATTTTAAAATCTATACACCAACTACATATAGGAACGTCCTTTCCTAACTCAGTCTCTTTTTCTCTGCTGTACATAATATTTTCCTCATTTTAGAGTCCTCAACTAAGCTGGGACTCCAATTCCAAGAAAACTCAGATATGCTGAAAGACCAAGGAAAATCTGAAGTTGTAATTTCAACACACTGAAGGTGAGGAAGTGTCATGCTCCCATCAGAGCCTCAATCTGCAAAGGAAGATGAGCTGGAGTTGAGGGAGACTGAGGGGGTAGCCTTATTGGCTTCAGAGGAATTTGGGGAGGAGGCCCCTCAGGAGTAGGAAAGCTTGCTAGCAGGCCAGGATGACCAAGTGTGGGAAGACAGTGGAAACGAGGAGTGACTGATCTCAGACAATGAGCAAGAACTGCCCCTCCTGATCCCTGAGCACGGAAAGTGGAGAGGGGGGGAATAGCAGGGGTGGGATTCTACCAGTTTGCACCTATTTGCTAGAACCAGTTGTTAACATTCTAAGCAGTTTGCAGAACCGGTTGTTAGAAGAAATTAATGGCCTAATCCTGCAAGGAAGGCAGGAAGGAAAACATTCTGGTGTTGCTTACAGAAACTACCTCTCTGTTGACCCTTATTACATTCTTGGCAGGACTAGACTTCCTGTCTCAAGAACTTCTCTGTAGTTTTTCCCCCCTCCTTTGCTGGTACTTGGCTTGTGTGGAGTGACCATTCAAAGTTACAATGGCACTGAAAAAAGTGACTTATGAACATTTTTCACACTTATGACTGTTGCAGCATCCCCACAGTCATGAGAGGCCAGGCGAGGAGATGCATGCCTCGATGTGATTGATATTGATTTGGCCAAGCTCACCAACTAAGCCATGCCCACAGAACCGGTTGTTAAAAAATTGAATCCTACCCCTAGGGAACAGCACAGGCCACCCCAATGGCTTGGGAGGAGAGCACCCCACCCCTCTCTCCATAAGGCACGCCTGGGGATTCAGACTTAAGGAGACGCTGTGGGGAGTGGCATTTGTCGGGAACAAACGCTGAATTCATGGAGCTTTGTGTGCTGTTGTCAATGTTTGGAGTTTCCTGGATTTCTTGCTTTATTTCTTGCTTCCTGGATTAATTGCCTTGTTCCTTTGCTTCCTAGACTCATTGACTCATTCCTTTCTCCCACTGGATTTCTTAGTTTGCAGCCATTGTGCTCACAGCATTTTGCTGGACTACTTGCAGCCAGAGGCTGCTGGAGGTAGGTGTGTGTGTGTGTGTGTGTGTGAGAGAGAGAGAGAGAGAGGGAGGGAGGGAGGGAGGGAGGGAGGGAGGGAGAGAGAGAGAGAGAGAGAGAGAGAGAGAGAGAGAGAGAGAGAGAGAGAGAGAGAGAGAGAGAGAGAGAGAGAGAGAGAGTTGCCATAACATGGAAGCGTTTGGGGAAAGTTGGAGCAATAAAGGGGCAATTTGAAATATCAGTTGACTGTATTGTCTTGGCCCAGGTCATCACAGAAAGTCTGCTAAATATCTTAAGGCTTTGATGGTTTTCTGATATGGGGGCTCTTGCCACTACCCGCATTACATGTGTTTCTACAATCTTCTGTCTTTTTCTCTTTGACCAATTTTGTGATTAAAAAAAAAAGAACATAAAAGAAAGGAGGAGAAAAGATCATCTTCCATTGGTTATTCTTAGCTTGTGCATGTAATTTCAAAACCTCTTTTTGGGAGGGGAAGAAAGCCTAATCTCAACCCTCTTTTCCCAATTCCTGATATCAAAAACATTTTTTCTTCAATGGTATTGTTTCCATGAAAACACAAAGCTTCACATAATTACAAAAGGTGAATTGCCAAATCTATAACTCTGGTTACTGGTCTTTTTTTTTTTAGGAGGGGTATCAGCTGAACAAGGGACACGGTGGCTTAGTAGCTAAGACACTGAGCTTGTCGATCAGAAAGGTCAGCAGTTCGGTGGTTCTAATCTGTAGCACCACGTAACAGAATGAGCTCCCATTATTTGTCCCAGCTTCTGCCAACCTAGTAGTTCAAAAGCATGTGAAAATGCAAGTAGAAAAATAGGGACCACCTTTGGTGGCAAGGTAGCAGCGTTCCTTGCACCTTTGGCATTTAGTCATGCTGGCCACATGATCATGGAAATGTCTTCAGACAGCGCTAGCTCTTTGGCTTTGTAACAGAGATGAGCACCATCCCCTAGACCCAGAAACAACTAGCATGTATGTGTGAGGGGAACCTTTACCTTTATCAGCTGAATATTGTTAAAAGAAGAATGTCAGCCTCGAGGACATGACACTTTTTCACAATATTTATAGCAATGGTTAAAAATGAAGCAAAAAGAACAGATAAATCAATACTGATTAGCAATATTTTCCAGGGAAGGAATAGTTATTCCAGATCAAATGGACCATTATATAAAGATATTGATCATAACATCATTGGCCAAAGGAACCAGCTTCCATTCAGAGTTTCCTATTAAGAGAGATCGGTTGGGACAGGGGACTGTGGCTTCTTCTTGTTTCCATGACAGATCAACTCAGGTTTGTGAAGCAAATGAGCAGGGTTTATTGCTCATTCAGTCAGAGAAGAGAACTCTTTGCCTAGGCATAAAAACAGTATGCAGATGGCATTGTTTATCTTTTTATTTTAGCTATTTGTTTCAAGTGCTCAGATGGGATAAGTACTCAAGCGTCTGCTTATTTTTGTTCTCAATATTTGCATTAAAGACTTGGTTGAGCAAGATGATTGGCTTTGTAAAGGATTATTCCAGCATCAGAGTTTTGTTTTGTTTTTAATTGCCATCCTGGTATCTCCTGATATTTCTCACAACATTGGTCTTCCTAAAGGCCATGTCACACTGCCCAACGGATGCAAAAAGGACACAACGGAAGAGAAAAATGTAACATCCGTTGTTATCTGCGCTCAAAAGGGGTGAAAATTTGCATAATTGGAGCGGATAACATGGACGCGGGGAGGACGCAGGGCGGATGCAAAGCGGATGCGGAACGGAAGCCCAGCGGATGGAAGCAGATGGCGCATCCGCTAGGCTTCCGGGGGGCCTCAGCAAAGCAGACATGGAACGGAAACAACGGATGCAGAACGGATGCACAGCGGATGAAGCGGATGCACAGCGGAAGCCTAACGGATGCCTGGCGTTAATTGCGCATGTGGGGGGGAAGCATTGCGCAAGCCCCTCGGATATAAAGGGAAGCAGCTCGCACGTGGCCAGCATTTGGAGGAAAGACCTGCTGCTGGATACCTCGAGTTCTTGCCTGCATGTCTGCCTGCAAGCCTTGCTGCCAGCCTGCCTCCAAGCCTGCCTCCCAGCCTGCCTCCCAGCCTCCTGGGCAGCCTCCCTGCCAGCCTTGCTGCCAGCCTGCCTTCCAGCCTCCCTTCCAGTCTTGCTGCCAGCCTGCCTTCCAGCCTGCCTTCCAGCCTTGCTGCCAGCCTGCCTTCCAGCCTCCATGCCAGCCTGCCTTCCAGCCTTCCTGTCAGCCAGTCTGTCTGCCAGCCTTGGTGCCTGCCTTCCTGCCAGCCTTCCTGCCAGGCTTCCTAACAGACTTCCTGCCAGCCTTCCTGCCAGGCTTCCTGCCAGGCTTCCTGCCAGGCTTCCTGCCAGCCTTGGTGCCTGCCAGCCTTCCTGCAAGCCTTCCTGCCAGCCAGCAACCCCATAACCATGGGGAAGAAGCAAAAGCCTCAGAAACCTGCCGCCATCCCTGGCAAGAGGGACAGGGCCACCCTCCCGCCCCATGTCCCTGACTCATCTTCTGCTGGGGCTTCTGCTGCTTGGGCTCACTCTTCTGTTGCTGGAGCTTCTGCTGTAGCTGCTCCTGGCAGTGGTGCTTCTGCTGTGTACTCTGCTGAAGCTGCTCCTGGCGGTGGTGCTTCTGCTGCTGCGTACTCTGCTGAAGTTGCTCCTGGCGGTGGTGCTTCTGCTGCTGCGTACTCTGCTGAAGCTGCTCCTGGTCCTGCTGGTCCTGCTGGTCCTGCTCATTCTGCTCGTGCTCCTGGTCTTGCTGACCCTGCTGCTGGTGCTTACGCTGCTGGTGGTGATCCTAGTCTTGCTGCTGCTGCTGCTGCTGCTGATTATGATCCTGCTGGTGATTATGCTGCTGCTGATGATAATGATGCTGATTATGATCCTGCTGGTGATGCTGCTGCTGCTGCTGTTGGTGTGGAGGAGCAGCCCCTACAACCTGGAAGCCCCTCTGATGAGGGCCCATCTGGTCCTGCCAAAGGGAGGAAGAGGCGTATGCAACAACGGGAAAGGAGGCAATACTACATTGAGGAAGTGCACGAGGATGAGGTGCTGGAGTGGCTGAGAGAGAACGACTATCTGTGGCGGAAGGGACACCAGCTGTACAGGGACACCAAGCAGAAGCAGGCTGCTTGGAGAGAGAGGGCGGAGAGTCTGGGCTACACATCGGATGTGCTCCTCGGCTGGTGGAAGCACATGCACACCTGGTACGGGAAGCTGCACCTCAAAAAATCTGGCCAGGCCGCGGTTAAGCTGACGGACAGAGAGAACTATGTCATGGCCAAGTGCAGCTTCCTGGAGGGTGAGGTCCACCACTGAGGAGCACCAGGAGCCCAAATCTCTACCCTCTCTCTCCGGCAGCCTGCTGGGACCCTGCTGGCGGCTGAGAGTCAGTCCCTGTCTCCAGGCAGGTATCTGTGGAGCGTGCCATGGCGGAGAACCCCCGGGCAGGTGTTGAAAGCATGGTGGAGAGCAAGGAGGACTCCCTGGTGCGGTGGGAGAAAGGAGACATCAAGTCCACTGCTGCCGAAGTCGCATCCTCCACAGTAAGGCAGAGAGCCAGACTGTAGGAGGGGCAGAGCCACAAGGTCCTGGTGGAGATCAGGGACACCATCCACACCAGCATAGGTCTCCTCTCTCAGCTGATCCACACCGACTCCTCCTCCTCCAACCGCAAGCCCTTCCTCAATTATGTCAACCAGACCGTCAAGGAGATGGCGGATCCCCAGTACCAGGTGGTGAAGGAGAGGATCACCACGCTGCTTAACAACCCTCCAGACCCAGAGGAACCTGCTCCCACCCAGTCCAGGTCTGCTCCTCCACCCCAGGTGATGTCCCTCCCATACCAAGGCTTCCCACAGCCCCTCACCTACCAGGGCTACAGCTACCTGGAGGTCCAGCAGCACAGACAGCATTCCAAATGCAGGCACAGAGTCATCGGGTGACACCGTTGCCCGGTTCCAATGATGCCACCGATGCCAACCACGACAATAATGCCACCCACGATAGCGATGCCAGCCATGCCAATGATGCCACCCACGCCAGTCCTCACCCCGCTGCAGACCAGGCAGCCCCAGTACACTGCTCCTTCCTCCATCCCACAGCCAAGCCCGGCCTCAATACATCTGTCCTCAGTACTGGGGCTGATTCCCCATGGCATGGAGGAAGGACCTCTCAGCATCACGGGGCTGAGCCAGCTGTCCGACACCTTCCTCAACACACTGTCCCCTGTTGTCCTTTTGGGGCCAGGCACTCCAACAACACCTCAGACCAGCACTGCAGCAGCACCCACTTCCACAGCACCTGCACCCTAACACTTTAGACTGGGCACACACCTCCGAGTGACCAAGAGGAGTGCCAGAGACTGGCGGCCTGGATATTTGTGGACTTTATTTGGACACTTGACTTGGGTCATGTTTATTTTACAGCTTGTTATTAATAAAGTTTATCTTTGTTTCACACACTTGCTTCATTAATTTTTTTCTATAAAGTCTGGGTGGAAACTTTTAGAAATGGTTTAGCCTTTGCATGCTTGTGGGATGGGTAAGGATAGCTGTGGGATGGGCAGGGATACCTTTGGGATGGGTTAAGATAGCTGTGGGATGGGAAGGGATACCTGTGGGATGGGAAGGGATATCTGTGGGATGGGCAGGGATACCTTTGGGATAGGTAATAGCTGTGGGATAGATAAACCTCCAGTGCAAGCATAGTGGGACTGTATGGTCCACCCTCCCATGTGCCACACCTATGGCCCTTCATTATCAATAATAATGTAATAATTATCCACACATGTCAACATAAACACAACTCTTTATTAAACGCCCTGTTCATTGTAGGCCAACCAAACATACATGGCCCAATCTCATCCGTGTGATGAGACAGTCTAAAGGAGGCATCCATTAAGCATCTATCATCCTGTCTTGCCACTCCACCGCTCCAGCTGGGGAGTTGCACCGGTGTTTCAGGAGGTTGCGCTGCTTCTTCGCCTCACGTGAGGCTCTGTTGGGGCCTGGCACATCCTCAGTGTCGATCAGGTTTTGCCCTTGCCTCCATTCCCCAGGCTCCATGTCCCCACTGCCTTGCTGGAGGTCCACGAGCCTGTTCTGCAAGACTGGGTAGTGGGTGCGCATGAGATTGTGCAGGATGCAGCAAGCTTCCACGATCCTCCTCATGGTCTCTGGGCGATGCTGCATGTTGGTGAGAAGTACCTGGAACCTGTTGGCCAGGATGCCAAAGGCGTTCTCCACCACCCGCCTTGCCCTGGACAGCCTGTAGTTGAAGATCCTCTCTTCACGGGTGAGGCATCTGGAGGTGTAGGGCTTCATGAGGTAGGTTGTGAGGGAGAAGGCGTCATCCCCCACGATGAAGTAGGGCACATCTTGCGTGTCGTTGGGCAGCGGGTCTGGATCTGGGAAGCCCACCATGAGGTTGCTTTCCAGCCCCTCCTTGAGGTGACTGTCGTTGTATACCTGGGCATCCGAAGATGAGCCGTTGCCTGAAACATCGATGTACATGAACTTGTAGTCAGCATAGACCATGGCGAAGAGGATGATGCTGAAGAAACCCTTGTAGTTCTGATAAGTGGACCCCGACTTGGCTGGAGCTTTGCAGGCCACGTGCTTGCCATCTATGGCTCCAATGGTGTGTGGTAAGTTCCACTTCTGATACCACTGCTCTGCAACTTTCTTCCATCCTTCTTCAGTGGAGGGGCACTGGAGGAGCTCCTCCTTGTATTCTTCGATGATGGCCTGCACCACCTCTCTGACAACAAAGCTGATGGTGCTGGGTGGCACCCTCCAGCTGTACTGCATGCTCCTGTAGGTGGTCTCTGAGGCCATGTGGCGCAGAGTGAGTGCCACCTTGAGCCCAGATTCCAGGCTGGGTGGGAAGTTGGTGTTTGCCTTGCTCAACCTGGGTGTCAGGCGCTGCACAACTTCGTCAAACATGGCAGGAGGCATCCTCATGAAGTTCTGGAACGCCCGAGGGTCTTCACTCCTGAGCTCCACCATCAGCTTGTCGTAAAGTACGTACTGCGCTCTTCTGGCGAACCATCTTCGGAGCCAGACTTTTTTTGGGTGCCTCCTTTTCTTCTCGTAGTACTGTTCACATAGACTGTAGATGGTTTTGCAGTGTTGCAGAAGGATGTTGGCTGCCGAAAGGATTTTTTCGCAATCCACGGTGGACATGACTGGATGCTGTGGAAGAGGAAGAGGCAGATGAAGGCTGCAGAGGTCTGCACCGCTGGGCTGCTGGTCTGAAAGTGCGAAGCAGGCGAGTTGCTCCCCCTTTTTATAGGCAGTATAGGTTTTCCGCTAGGCATCCTTTAGGCATCCTCTAGGCATCCTCTAGACATCCTTAATATCCGAGATAGGTCCCCTCTGCGAACGTTTTTTCCGCTTTAAACACTTTGTTTCCGCTAGGCATCCATTCTGCATCGTTCTGCATCCGTTCTGCATCCGTTCCGTTTCTTCCCTGCGTCCGGGCGGATGCGAGGTGCGCGGATGCACAGCGGATGCCTAGCAGATATAGCGGATGCGTAGCGGATGCGTAGCGGATGGAGAACGGATGAACTGGATACATTTTCCGCGCAAAAGTTTTAGGCAGCCTAAAACTTTTGGAGCGGATGAAACGTCCATAAACAGATGCCGGACGGATCGAGAGGAAGCCAAACGGAGGCAGTGAGTACAACGTGTTTTCAAACGGATGGCAAGATTTTTTGTCCGTTTTACTTCCTCTTTGCATCCGTTGGTGCAGTGTGACAGCGGCTTAAATTCTTAGGTAGTGAAGTGGCAATTGCTTTAAAAACATATGTTGGAATTGTTCAATATAATAAAATAAAAAAATCAATGAAAATTAAGAAACTTTTAAGAAAAAAGAAAGGAAAATGAATCATGAAAACATAGAATTCTAACATTTACCCTTTTTTCTATGAAGTAATTTCCTTGTTAGCCCTTTTTATGTTCCAAATCCATAAATCATCAATTCACACTTTTCCTCTTTAAGCAAAAAGTCTATATAAGGCTTTCAGTCTTTTCTTAAAAAGTGTTTATTAAATGGTATTTGGGTTACACTGGAGGTTGGGGAAAATTCTCTCAACAAAGCCAATAATTCACTGGTCAGGAACTGCTTTGTACTGTGTGCAGGATTGTGAAGCCAATATTTTCTTCATGCATTCTTTTTTCTTTTTAACTCATTCTAAAGAAAAGCTAGAATCACAAAATCATATCTTTAAAACCACTCAGATAGCAAGTAGAATGGAAATAGGATTTCAAGCCCCTGGAGTGGAGTCCAGCGCAGCTAAACACCTCTTGTTGGAGAGATACAGATGGGTTCCCTTGCCCCACACATGCTTCTGTTTCATGGAGACAATACCACACTATCCTCTCCCAGTGTCAGTAAAAATTTAGCCCCAGCTAAGATTCTGTGGGGCTCAGAGAGCCTCCAATAACCTCAGAAGACAAGCAGCTTAATTGAACTTCTGGACATTTAGCCAAGAACATTTCACACCTTGTAAAAAGTGTTGCAAGCTAGATAAACAATCCACTCAGTGCTTGTGAGGGAGAGCCATTGAGAAAATCAGATAACATAGCCACTAGCTTCCAAGGGGATCAATTCCCAAATAATAAGAATCATGTAACTCACCAGAAACTCCATCAAGACTCTAAGATCCTTCTCAAAGTCACTGCTAATAAGCCTGGTTTCACCCAGTCTTTTATTTAAGTATTAAATGCATGAAATAATAAACAACTTTTTAGTATTTATTTTTTTTAGGTAATTAGATCAAAGAAGCGATGTTGTGTTGGCCACACCCACTATCACATGACCACCCAGCCATGCCCACCCACTCTCTCAGCTCACCTCACCTCACAGAGTTATTGTAGGGAAAATGAAGAAGATGCATTTGATATGTTCACAGCCTTGAGTTCTTTGCAAAAATAATAAAGGTAGGATATTAAGCAAACAAAGGAATAAATGCTCAGTGACTGCATCACTACATCAGCATGGTGAGGCCATTCATATTCAAACCTGGTAGGATTCCTTTCCATTGTTCTTTCCAGTCATTGTTCTTTTTCTTCTTCCAAAAATATCTTTCTTTAGCATCAGGCTCCTTCCCTTAATTGGCTCAAATGTGGCCAAGGTTTCATAAACATGGCTGGTGAAGAATCTGCAGTGCACATTAGAACAAAGCTATTTCTAGGAGCTGGTTACCTTTGGATAGGTGTTGTTGTAGTTTATTCTTTTAAGTTTAAACCCTTATATGTCTCCTGTTTTTTCTGTAGCCTACTGGGAACCTTCATCAGCCCTTCTCACCTTCATTGCTAGGTGGCAGTAGGTTACTGTCAGCATTCCCATCTTATGTGGCTGGTTTCCTCTGAGGCAAATTTGTAAAAGATGGAAGATGATTTGTATGAGTCTAAAAAGGCATTTGAAGAGGGAAAATTAATTTTAATTTCTCCTTTTGTGCCAACAGATCTTCCACTCTTAATCCTGCTTGGTTTAGTGCCAATCATATTAGAGGACCCAAGTCTGCTTCTAACATATTGATTAGGACACAAATGGTCAGAATTCTTCATATTACCTTAAGGAAGCCATTGAAAAGAAACTTCCCATGGAGATGCATACTTTTCCCAGCAGTAATATTACTATGCTGGTGTGGGGAAGAGAGAGGAAGTGATTCCTTGGGGCAAGTCCCATCAGAGCCATAATATCACCAAGAATGGATAATCTTTGTTATGTATATGTGAATAGCATAGTTGGGTTGACAGTACATACACGGCAAATACATGTGTTTGTAGCTTTAAGAAAAAATACTGTAATGTATTATGCTGTGTTCTGGTTGGTTGATTATGCTACAAGTTGCCATAAGAGGGAGCTATAGATCATGGTTTAATTCTCTTTCTCTTTTTTACTGATGTCTTGTTACTGACTACAGACAGATACTGACTGACTCTATTTATTTTGATATTCTGTTGATATCGAAGGTTATTTGTTGTATTATGGTTTGATATTTGTCTGCTGTAAAAGACATGGAACTGGTAAGAAGACTTCATAACTAGATGTAAGAAGACTTTATAACTGGATATTTCTGGACTATTAAAAATGTGTATGACATGGACTGTTTATTGGACTGTAAATAAACATATTGGATTGTAAGTAAACATTAATACAACTTGTTCAACTCTGTGTGGCTGTATATTTATTCATAACTGTTCTCATAAACAGTTTATTATTTATTCATAACTGTTCTCATAAACCATTTCCGTGTGCATATCCTTTTTATACAAGGGTTATTCTGCACATATCCTAACAACCTTCCTTTTAAAAACTCCATGTGTTCTCACAACAGTTCATTAGGCAGACGAATGGCAAAGCCTCACAGTTTGATTATATTTGTCGGTATTTTGAAAATGCTGACAAATATAACCAAAATGTAAGGCTCTGCCCTTCGTCTTCCTAGTGAACTTTATGGAGGTTTTAAGAGGAAGGTTATCAATTCTTGTTTGTTTGTTTGGAGTCATTTCATTGGGAGGAAACTGTCCCTATGGTGGTCGTAATTTATGTTCCATCTCTAAAGTGAGAAATTGGTAAATGGATTGAACATTGTTTACCTTGCTCCAGCAGAGATCTGATTTCCCCAGTGCAAGCTCTTTAAATGTTATTTTAATGAGGATCAAGGACTCTTGAAAGGTTTTGCAGCTTCTTTCATTCATGTGAGTCCCATCGGAAGGTTCGCACAACTTCTCTAACATGTTTGGATCCTGAGCAAATGACTCTGCAAATATATTTGATGTCAGTATGAAGAGCAAGTACAGCTGAGAAATCCTAAATTGGAATCATGCTGGAAGGGGTCATGTTGGTCATTGTGTCCTATCCCTACTTCATGTAGAAATGCAAATTAAAGCATCTGAACACATCCAATAAAACAGAACTGGCACTACTTCTCTAAGCAACTGGTTGCTTTGTCAGTTGATTTTCAGCAAGAATTAACTAATACAGGTAGTCCTGTATTAGTCCTGGCAAATACAACCTCTGACTGGCCCCGTCCCCATCTATTCTCCACCTCCTGAGTCCCAGCTGATCAGGGATCAGGAACTTCTTTTGTTGCCCTGCATAGGAGAACAGAGCTGGAAAGCAGGTTAGTGAAGTGGGGAGGGAATGGGATTTTGCAGTATCCTTCCCCTGCCATGCCCACCAAGCCAAACCACACTCACCAAGCCACTCCCAGAGAACCGATAGTAAAAAAATTTGAATCCCACCATTGGAAAAAAACCCTCAACAGTTATGACATTTAACAATTGAAATGTTGGGCTCAGTTATGGTCGTAAGTCAAGGACCACCTATAATGCATCTGTTAGTTAATCTGATATCTTTGTATCTGTATATGCATTGTGTATCTATTTTATATGTAACTACATATAAACACACATGTGAGAATGCTTAGTATGCTTTTAAATGAGATGTTAAGCTCCATCACACAGCAGAAATATTTTTTGATCTTTTTCACATTGATCTTTTCAAGGAAAGCAAAAATTGAGCAAAGGATTCAAAATAAGGAATTCCAGCACATTTTCCAAGACTTTTTTTGTTCATAGAACTGTATTTGGCTTCTTGAAAATTTACCATTTTGGTGATCTTGCAAAGTAACAAAACGTTTGCCAGACTAATACTCGAATACAGCTCATCTGTCTGGAACCCACATTACATATCTGATATTAACACAGTTGAGAAAGTCCAGAAATATTTCACAAGAAGAGTTCTCTACTCCTCTACTCATTGCAGAATACCTTATGCCACCAGACTCGAAATTCTAGACCTAGAAAACCTAGAACTACACCACCTTCAGTCCGATCTAAGTATAGTATATAAAATCATACATTGCAATGTCCTATCTGTCAATGAATACTTCAGCTTCAACCATAACAATACAAGAGAACACAATAGATACAAACTCAAGGTTAACCGTACTGAACTTGATTGCAGGAAATACGACTTCAGCAACAGAGTGGTCAATGTCTGGAATATTCTACCTGACTCTGTGGTTTCTTCTCCAAACCCCAAAAACTTTAACCTTAGACTGTCTACTATTGACCTCACCCCTTTCCAAAGAGGTCTGTAGGGGGTGCATAAGCACACCAAAGTGCCTACCATCCCTGTCCTATTGTTTCTTTTATTTTTCTTATATGTACTCATTTCTTGTATTCATAACTATGTTTATCCTTATGCCTATTATCTTGTAAGCGATTGACAAATAAATCAAATAAAGTAGATCTTGCAGAAAGTTATATTCCTTTTTAAATCTTTCAAAAACCAAAGGAGGGAGCTTGAAGTAAAAGTTACACAGCATAAATTTAATATATGAGAACATTCTATTTAATATTAGAGAACATTCTTATTTTCTAGTGTATCAGAAACATACTAGTATTGTTTTTATTGTAACCAGAGGAAAAAACAAAATATTGTGGCATCCACCAGAGTGACATAATCATGCATTTTGGAACAAAGGGATGAAGCAGAGGTAATGCCAGTAGTAACAAAAGCTTCAAGCAATTTAGCATTAATTGGAACAATTTTAGCAGAGCCAAAAGATGCATTTCCCATCCCCAAATTATTTTAGAGTTGCCATTAAACCTTACAGTAAAATGAATTTCATCATACAAAGTTTCAGCCAAGATTGAAAACACCAGACTCAGAACAAATCAAGGCTGTTCAGAGTTGCTTTTCATTTACTCAAGGCAGAGTAGGTGGCTACAATTTACTTTGACTTCAGTTTATGCAATTCCCACTCAGATATGTAGGAACACTGTGCAAATCAAAGGAGGATGTCATTTTGACTTTACATGGGGTGGAAAAAAATAGCAAGTGATGAACAGGTCTGCCCTCAAATCAGTGTGATTATCAGGCTACGTATGTCGCTGATTATGGCATCTTGGGAACAGGGTGGGGGAACAGAACCCATTACTGAAACACTTGACACCTGTGCCCCCTTGCTGTGTCCTCTTTTCCTTCCATATGTATAAGAAGGTAGTTTAATATTTCCCCCTTCCGGCTTTTCCCTTTGTATGAAATCCAATCGATTATCTGACATTTACTACACATCCTCCATATACTGCAAGCTTCTGTACTGCTGTAACTTTCATTAGATTATTTCTTGACAATACACAATAAGTATTGGTAGTATGTCATTTCAAAATCCTTCCTGCTTACTGTGAAGTTGGGACATGGTTTATTTCTTTTTTTTTTTTTTAAAAAGCATTATTTATACTTTTCCGGTATGTTTCACACTGTTCTGGTAATGAGCGCCAAAACCATGGTCACTTTAATATTGGGACTGTGGGGATTTTCAAAGGTGTCTTTTCCTTCCACAATTTCACACAAGTACTTTCTCAAAACATAAGATGGCTCCAACCAGCTTTGCTTCAGAGTTGACAGCTGTTCCACAAAGCTGCATCACTAGCTCAGTTCTAGGAAGCCATGTTTTGCCAATCTGCTCTTGGCCTCCAGTGGACCTCTCGGTGAAACCTCTACTGAATATCTTGAAGGATGTACTACTGCTTGAGTTCTTTGCTCAGCTTGCCAAAAGCTTTGGAGAGTGCTGTGAAAGAGGCAACAGTCTTTCTTCCTGCAAGGCTGTTACAAGTGCTCTTTGTCTTTTCCAATATGTTTTTGCCAAAGTCCAAAGAGACATTTGCTTGGCATAAGTCTTTTCTAGCCTTGTAAAGTTTAAGCGTTCCTGCTCACTGAAGGAACTCACAGATGCACTGAAGCAAAGATCTCAGTCAAGGCAAATTAAATTCACTTTGCACAAGCCAACTCACCAATTCAGATTTTAAGAGGACAGTGCACAAACTTCTGACTATTTCCACTGAAATCCAGGAATCCCATTCTTCATTTATAAATTTCAGCACAATTCAATGTGTTACAGCATTCTGACAAAAATAAATGTTTATGGTTATTTTTTATCCCCTCCCAGGAAAAGCAGGTTCAATTCCTCCCCTCCACCCCCATCCCCAGCAAAGTAATGCTTTAGAATCCACACAGTTTTGCAGACTGACAAAGTTGTGTTCCTTTCAAAACCAAAGATCCAAAAGCAAAAAAATAGAATAGGCTTGAATAGCTCAAGGTTCTGCTTTAACAAATTATCTGTGAAATGTTGGCAGATGTTACCAGAAATTAATTGAGATGAATAGCAATTCAGTATCAATAGCAATAGCACTTAGACTTATATACTGCTTCAAAGCCCTCTTTAAGCAATTTACACTGTCTATAGCTCCCAACAATCTAGATTCTTATTTTACTGACCTCAGAAGGATGGAAGGCTGAGTCAATTTTGAGCTGGTGAGAATTGATCTGCCGAACTTCTAGCAGTCAGCAGAATAAGCCTGCAATACTGTATTCTAACTACTGTGCCACCATGGCTCTGAAGTAGGTTTCAAAATAGTTTTTTTTTTTTTTCCCCAGAGTTTGAGCACTAAATCTTGCTTTAAAAGTGACTCAAATCTGGAAATTGCTCTTTGGGAGGCAAACTAACAAAACACATGTTGGAATTATGAAGATAGTTGCCCTCAAACTAATCCCTATAATGTCTATAAGCTTCTCCAATGAGCATGGGTGTGTCTGATAGCTTATAATGGTTTTCTCCTCTTGACTGGATATATTGACTGGCTCTCAGTTTGGGTAGATTTGGTTGTTATGGTTGCAAGGAGAGTAGTTGATGGGTTCACTAATATGAACAACCTTCTGCCAGATGTTATGTCTATAATCTGTTGTATGCAATCCTGGCCAAGCTTTGCTATCATTCCACTGGTATAAACCAGTATACAGCATGATGTTATTGATGCATGCATGGGTGAATAAGAATGAATGATGTTGATATGCTTGATAAGATGGGTGATATGTGTATGGTTATGTGTAGATATTTGACATGAGACATGTAAAAGAATGAATACACACACACACATACACGCATCTCCTCTAACTCCTTATCTATGAAGTTTAAACAAACTATGAAGTTTAAACGACTGTACCACCCATGATTTACAGAACAGTGCGCAAATTCTAGATATAGAATACTATATTCTAATCCTTCAGAGAATCAAATTTAGTCATTGTCTTAATAATACTTCATAATCAAACATATAAGAGTGCAATGATATATATAATGGCTTTCTATATTTCTTGTGCTATACAGATAGGCTCACATTTAAGACAACCTTTCCTAGTTATCATTGACTTGCTATTTTAGCAGCAACAGTTGACTTTATCTGAGGTAATTTATAAAATGCTGTTCTAATGTTAAGAAATTGATGATTTGCATAAAACTAGCACAAATAACATTTTAAAGTGATTGCTATTGATGGTATATATCTCTTTTTCAGATCAGTTGACTTGTGATTATTATTAAAAAGAACCATTGCTTGATTACCTAGAATGAAGAGTTGAAACACGCTTTGGTAAATCTTCTCATATATGTCCTTTCCTGCAAAGATTTATATCCTTATTACATATAACTTTGGGTCAAATTGCCAGATTACTTCATGCTACAGTTTTGTGCTGAGTTTTTTCAAAATGTGTTCAGTGATATTTGGCCATTTAAATTAGTAAAAAAAGATCTGATAATCTATATTTAGTTGTGACTTATCAAAGGGTGACCTCTGAATCTCTTGGAACCAGCAAGACTCTCAGACAAAGTGATATTGGAACAGTAGATGTTACTGCTCTGAATACCTTCAGGAGAATCCAAAATGGAATGAAAACTCAATTATTCAGAACAAATAATACTGTATATTTTTGATGTACTATGTAGATCTTTTGGATGTGTGAAACATGACCTCTATAATTTTTTTTTAATGCACTTCATTAATACAACTAAAGTGAATATACCACTACATCTAAACCTTTGTACTAATATTAAAAAAGTCTTCATCTTAGGATAAAAGATTATCTTCCTGTAACTCATTGGCAGCAGCAAAGAAAAGTAAAGATCTATGTATTACAAGGTTATTTGTAAAAGAAATGATGCTGGCTACTCCCAAGTTTAGCTTTAGGTCTAGCTTTATTCTTTAAATATTAGTGATGCCTGTACCATTCTAAATTAAACTATTTATTCCGTATATTAAACCAAATGAATGTATTTTATTTCTGGTCTATAATAGCAAGAAACAACATTTGCACTGCACAAAAGATTTCTGAAAAAGGTCATATCTTGAATGAAATGCTAGTAAATGAAAGCAGTCAAAACTATGTGTAGCTTATCTTAGCCACAATTGAGCCTGTAATTTATGGAGTCAGCAAAGAACTCAAAGAGGTTGAAATTGCTGCCTTGGAAGCAATTGAGGAATCATTAATCTGCCCATGAAACTCATGTCAAAGTATCCTAAAATTCTCTATATTGAACTGCATGTTCAACTAAAGTCATCAGACATCCCAGACAAATGGCTGTGCATTTGGAGAGCATTTTCATTTTCTTTTAGAAGTATAGGAGGCATTCTTTTGGAAAACAGATCTGAGAGGATAATTTGTTTGAATTTTTATTGAAAAAAAAGAAAGAAACATGCCTTCAGAGATCTCTATAAACCTGTTACTTGACCTTTACAGAGATCAGGGATTCAGAGCTAAAGAAACAATGATTCTACTCAATTTCCAAAATTCCCAGTTTGGAATCTGCTACTTAAAAATAAATCAATCCACCTTTTTCTCAAAGAAAAGTTTGCATTCAGTTTACAATTAACAGATATAGTGTAGAGTAGAAACAATTTGAATGTTGGCTGAAATGAAGAAGATGGAGAAGGAAAAATATTGGGTTTAGAAAGCAGCCATACTTTGAAAACAATTCCACATAGGTACATTGGATTTTTAAAAATGCAAAGAAATTAAGATGAAAATGAAAATATTTAACAGTAATATTGTTATTGGGGGGGAGGGGTGAAAAATTAAATAATTTTCTGGAATTTTTCTGGAATTGGTCAGTGAGACCAAATAGAAATTACAATTTCAGTATGGAAATTATTCAAGCCAGTCTTATGTAACTTATTTAAGCCACAAAATGCAGTCAAAATTCAAAAGGAGCCAGGCTTGTTTTCATAAGAAAAGCTCAAGAGCAAGCAAATGTCAAAGTTAGACAACAAAGAAGGTTCCTGAAATGGCTGCAGAGCTTGGAGTTAGATATTTAACTGGGCAAGATGGACTATAATTGAGCATTTTTCCAGCCCTGTTCCATTTCAGATAACTCCTTAAATACAGGAAGCTTTCAGCTCCTGCCTGAGCAAACATGTCACAAATGAACTCTGGCATCAGATGGCTCCTCATCACAGATTAAGCCTTCGTGAAGCAGATCTTTCTAGGAGTAGCCGAGTATTTTATCACTGTTTATTATCTGGCTTTTGCAGAATGACCAAATCTAGGTTCAAAAATGATATCGGTCTCCATCTCTGCTTAGATCAGAACTGTCTGTAATCATTTCTTTGAGGTCTTTCTTTTAATCTTGCTTTTCATCTGAGGAGGATTCCTCAGTCAGGAACATGACACTCAAGCTCATTTTCATTAAAAAAAATAATTCAATTAAATGTTATAATTACAACAATAAAAACTAATACAAACTTTAAAAAAAATAGCCTGTCATTTTGAAATGCACTTTCAAAATCACTCTAAATCTTGGCAGATATTTTTTCTTTTTCCATTGACTATCTTTAAGCACACTGTATCTATAAAGGCAGACACTCTTAAAATTAACTTCTGGTCTACTGTTCAAAAATATTCTTCAATATGTTGCACTGTCAAAAGTTTTTGCTTCACTAGGTAATTGTAACTCAAGCTTGAGTGTTTCTCTTCTTTAATTATAACCTTTAGTTCCTCTAGTTCCCTCTAGGGCATAATTTTTAAAGTCTTTATTGTATTATGTTTTCTTACAGAATTCAGAAGATAAGCATTTTCCTATGGGTGAGATTCTATATAATTAATTCCAAAATCTTATTTCAAATTTATCTGGACTGTTAATCCATTTGTGGCTTTCTTCAATAAAAAGTTCAATCGCCCTTTTGCTGTTTATTTTAAAAAAATTAAGCCCTTAAATTTGTATTTGAAACTTCTTTCACTACAGACTGAAGGAAACTCTCCCAGTATGATAAAATATGTCTATCCAAAGGTTCCTAATCGTCCAAAACAAGTTAGAACATTTCTGTGTTGTTGATCAGTACTTTTAAGGCACTGTCACACTGCCCAACGGATGCAAAACGTTAGTAAAAAGGACACAAAGGACGAACAAAATGTTCCATCCGTTGTTATCCGCTTCCAAAAGGGGCAAAAATTTGCATAACCGGAGAGGATAACATGGAAAGGAACGGACGTGGGGAGGACGCAGAGTTGATGGAAAGCGGATGGGGAACGGAAGCCCAGTGGATGGAAGTGGATGGGAGCGGATGGCACATCTGCAAGGCTTCCGGGGGACCTCAGCAAAGCGGACGCGGAACAGATACAGCGGATGCACAGTGGACGCCGAGCGGATGAAGTGGATGCACAGTGGATGCACAGCGAATGAAGCGGATGCAGAGCGGAAGCCTAGCGGATGCACAGTGGAAGCCGAACGGATGCCGAGCGTTAATTGCAATTGCGGGGGGGATGCACTGCGTCAGCCCCATGGATATAAAAGGAAGCAGCTCGCACATGGCCAGCACTCAGAGGAAAGACCTGCTGCCGGATACATCGAGTCCTTGCCTGCCCTGCCTGCCTGCAAGCCTTGCTGCCAGCCTTCCTGCCAGCCTGCCTCCAAGCCTGCCTCACAGCCTCCTGGCCAGCCTTCCTGCCAGTCTTGCTCTCTGCCTGCCTGCCAGCCTTGCTGCCAGTCTGCCTTCCAGCCTCCCTGTCAGCCAGTCTGCCTGCCAGCCTTGGTGCCTGCCTTCCCGCCAGGCTTCCTGCCAGGCTTCCTGCCAGGCTTCCTGCCAGGCTTCCTGCCAGCCTTGGTGCCTGCCAGCCTCCCTGCCAGCTTCCCTGCCAGCCTCCCTGCCAGCCAGCAACCCCACAACCATGGGGAAGAAGCGAAAGCCTCAGCAACCTGCCACCATCCCTGGCAAGAGGGATAGGGCTACCCTCCCGCCCCCTGTCCCTGACTTTGCTTCTGCTGGGGCTTCTGCTGCTGGGGCTTGCTCTTCTGGTGCTGGAGCTTCTGCTGAAGCTGCTCCTGGCGGTGGTGCTTTTGCTGGTGCTTACTCTGCTGAAGCTGCTCCTGGTCCTGCTGGTCCTGCTGCTGCTGCTGATGATGATGATGATCCTGCTGCTGCTGCTGGTGATGATGATGATGATTATGATCCTGCTGGTGATGATGATGATGATGATGATGATGATGATGATGATGATGATCCTGCTGGTGCTGCTGGTGGTGTGGAGGAGCAGCCCCTACTACCTGGGAGCCCCTCTGATGAGGGCCCATCTGGTCCTGCCAAAGGGAGGAAGAGGCGTATGAGACAACGGGAGAGGAGGCAATACTTCATTGAGGAGGAACACGAGGATGAGGTGCTGGAGTGGCTGAGAGAGAATGACTATCTGTGGCGGAAGGGACACCGGCTGTACAGGGACACCAAAAGGAAGCAGGCTGCTTGGAGAGAGAGGGCGGAGAGTATGGGTTACACTTTGGAGGTGCTCCTTGGCTGGTGGAAACATATGCACACCTGGTACGGGAAGCTGCACCTCAAGAAATCTGGCCAGGCCACAGTTAAGCTGATGGACAGAGAGACCTACATCATGGCCAGATGCAGCTTCCTGGAGGGTGAGATCCGCCACCAAGGAGCACCAGGAGCCCCTCTCACAACCCTCTCTCTCCAGCAGCCTGCTGAGAACCAGTCCTCTTCCGGCCGAGAGTCAGTCCCTGTCTCCAGGCAGGGTTCTGTGGAGCGTGCCACGGTGGAGAACCAGCGGACAGGTGTTGTAACCGTGGTGGAGCATGTGGAGGACTCCCTGGTGCAGTGGGAGAAAGGAGACGGTGCGTACACCACAGCCGTACCCGCATCCACCCACCCCCCAGCTCCACCACCACAGAAAGGCAGAGAGCCAGACAGCAGGAGGGGCAGAGTCACACTGTCCTGCTGGAGATCAGGGACACCATCCAGACCAGCATAGATCTCCTCTCTCAGCTGGTCCACACCGACTCCTCATCCTCCAACCGCAAGCCCTTCCTCACCTATGTCAACCAGACCCTCAAGGACATGGAGGATCCCCAGTACCAGGTGGTGAAGGACCAGATCACCGAGCTGCTTCACAACCCTCCAGACCCAGAGGAACCTGCTCCCACCCAGTCCAGGTCTGCTCCTCCACCCCAGGTGATGTCCCTCCTGTTCAAAGGCTTCCCACAGCCCCTCACCTACCAGGGCTACGGCTACCAGGAGGTCCAGCAGCACAGGCAGCAGCCCTTCCCAGTCCAGGCACAGAGTCATCGGGCTACACCATTGCCACCAGTTCTACTGATGTCACCGATGCCACCCACGCCAATGATGCCACCGACGATAGCGATGCCACCCACGCCACCGATGCCACCCATGCCAGTCCTCACCCAGCTGCAGAGCAGACAGCCCCACTACACTACTCCTTCCTCCACCCCACAGACAAGCCCGGCCTCAGTACATCTGTCATCAGTACTGGGGCTGACACCCCATGGCATGGAGGAAGGACCTCTCAGCATCACGGGTCTGAGCCAGTTGTCCGAGAGCTTTCTCAACACACTGTCACCTGTTGTCCTCTCGGGGCCAGGCACCCCAGTGGTGCTTCAGACCAGCACTCCAGCAGCACCCACCTCCACAGCACCTGGACCCTTCACCCCTGAGATTGGGCACACCTCCGAGTGACCAAGAGGAGTGCCAGAGACTGGCTGGCTGGCTACCTATGGACTTTATTTGGACACTTGACTTGGGTCATTTTTCTTTTACAGCTTGTTGTTCAATAAAGTCTATCTTTGATTCACACACTTGCTTCATTTCTTTTTTTTAATAAAGTCTTGGTGGAAACTTTTAGAAATGGTTTAAGCCTTTGCATGCTTGTGGGATGGGTTAAGATAGCAGTGGGGTGGGCAGGGATACCTGTGGAATGAGCAGGGATACCTTTGGGGTGGGTAATAGCTGTGGGGATAGATAAACCTCCAGTGCAAGCATAGTGGGACTGTATGGTCCACCCTCCCAGGTGCCACACCGATGGCCCTTTATTATCAATAACAATGTAGTAATCATCTACACATTTGAACACAAACACAACTCTTTATTAAACGCCCTGATCATTGTAGGCCTACCCAACATACATGGCCCAATCTCATCCGTGTGATGAGACAGGCTGAAGGAAGCATCCATTAATCATCTATCATCCTGTCTTGCCACTCCACCGCTCCAGCTGGGGAGTTGCACCAGTGTTTCAGGAGGTTGCGCTGCTTCTTTGCTTCATGTGAGGCTCTGTTGGGGCCTGGCACATCCTCAGTGTCTATCAGGTTTCACCCTTGCCTCCATTCCCCAGACTCCATGTCCCCATTGCCTTGCTGGAGGTCCACGAGCCTGTTCTGCAAGACTGGGTAGCAGGTGCGCATGAGATTGTGCAGGATGCCGCAAGCTTCCACGATCCTCCTCACGGTCTGTGGGTGATGCTGCATGGTGGTGAGAAGTACCTGGAACCTGTTGGCCAGGATGCCAAAGGCGTTCTCCACCACCTGCCTTGTCCTGGACAGCCTGTAGTTGAAGATCGTCTCTTTACGGGTGAGGCATCTGGAGGTGCAGGGCTTCATGAAGTAGGTTCTGAGGGAGAAGGTGTCATCCCCCACGATGAAGTAGGGCACATCTTGCATGTCATTGGGCAGAGGGTGTGGACCTGGGAAGCCCACGATGAGGTTGCCTTCCAGCCCTTCCTTGAGGTCACTGGCATTGTATCCCTGGGCATCTGAACATGAGCCATTGCCTGAAGCATCAATGTACATGAACTTGTAGTCAGCATCGACCATGGAGAAGAGGACGATGCTGAAGAAGCCCTTATAGTTGAAATAAGTGGACCCCGACTTGGTTGGAGCTTTTCAGGCCATGTGCTTGCCATCTATGGCTCCAATGGTGTGTGGGAAGTTCCACCTCTGATACCACTGCTCTGCAACTTTCTTCCATCCTTCTTCAGTGGAGGGGCACTGGAGGAGCTCCTCCATGTATTCTTTGATGATGGCCTGCACCACGTCTCTGACCACAATGCTGATGGTGTTGTGTGGCACCCTCCAGCCGTACTGCATGCTCCTGTAGGTGGTCCCTGAGGCCAGGTGGTGCAGAGTGAGTGCCATCTTTAGCCCAGGTTCCAGGCTGGGCGGGAAGTTAGTGTTGCCTTGGTCAACCTGGGTGTCAGCCGCTGCACAACTTTGTCAAACATGGCTGGAGGCATTCTCATGAAGTTCTGGAATGCACGAGTGTCTTTGTTCCTGAGCTCCACCATCAGTTTGTTGTACAGTCCATACTCTGCTCCTCTTCCGATCCATCTTCGGACCAGGCGCTTCTTGGCCGCCTGCTTTTCTTCCCGTAGTAGTGTTCACAGAGCCTGTAGATGGCTTCGCACTGTTGCAGAAGGATGGTGGCTGCCAAAAGGACTGTGTTACGATCCACGGTTGACATGACTGGATGCTGTGGAAGAGCAAGAGTCAGATGAAGACTTCAGAGGTCTGCACAGCTGGTCTGCTGGTCTGAAAGTGAGATGCAGGTGAGTTGCTCCCCCTTTTTATAGGCAGTATAGGTTTTCCCCTAGGTGTCCCTTTGCATCCTCTAGGCATCCTCTAGACATCCTCTAGACATCCTTAATATCTGAGATAGGTCCCCTCTGCGAAAGTTTTTTCCATTTTAAATGCTTTGTTTCCGTGCTGCATCCGCTAGGCATCCGTTCTGCATCCGTTCTGCATCCGTTCCGCTTCCTCCCTGCATCCAAGCGGATGCGAGTTGCGTGGATGCGTAACGGATGCCTAGCGGATATAGTGGATGCGTAACGGATGCAGAACGGATGCCTAGTGGATGCCTAGCGGATGCAGAATGGACGAATTGGATCCATTTTCTGCTCAAAAGTTTTGAGCAGCTCAAAACTTTCTGAGCGGATGAAACGTCCATAAACAGATGCTGGACGGATAGAGAGGAAGCAAAATGGAGGCAGTGAGTACAGAACGGAAGCATCACGTTAACCAATGGATGGCAAGCTTTTTTGTCCATTTTACATCCTCTTTGCATCCGTTGGTGCAGTGTGACAGGGGCTTTAACTTTGAAAGAAGCCTTCCAACTCTCTTAATATGCAGCACTGCTGAGAGTACATCGTTATGATCACAGAGGTCACAAATTATGAAATTTGTTAAAATGGTATCATTTCCAATTTTATTCCTAGATGAAAGATCCCCTTCAAAGTAAATGAGCTACTTTGGGAAGAATGTCAGTACTGGAATATGAGTTCTAAAATTCCCTGATGGCAAAGTCTTACCCTATAGACTTGCCTGATATTTGTAGTGTCAAGAAATTGAAAACTTGATAACATTGAAAAATCTCCAAATAGGAACTTTGTTCATCTCTGGAAGGTGAAATAACAATTGTGAAGGAGTTTTACTGTAATAATGGTCTGCATTCTAACTTAACTTTATGGTCAAAATCAGCTCACTCTGTGAAACTTCCAAATCATTGGATAGTTTTTAATACTGGAATGATTTGATTTGCATTCCTTTCATTTAAACTATTGATAATAGGTTCTTTTTCCAAGAATTTCTGAGTAAGTCACAAAGGTGTTCTCCCATGTCATATAGGAAAGTTAAAAGGAACTGTTTAGTTTTAGCACTGGGTTTAATTTATATGTCTTCAGACTGTTATGATTGAGGGCATTGTGGATCACATTGTTAGAAATCCAAAATGCTGAGAGAATCAGATAGGAGTAGGAGTGGAGGATCAAGTATTTAAGGGATTCTTCTCCAAGAGCTGATTCCTTTTGGTATTGAGTGGAGGACTTAGAAGATCCTGATCCAGGTCCCTACTTTGCAAGATCCCTTGAGGTTCTATGTTCTTCCAGCTCCCCATTTAACATATATATGAAGCCATTAGACAAGATTATTTTCCTGCATCAGACTTGATAACTTGTTGGTTTTTGCATCTTTACCCTGAGCCGACCAAAAGATGCCATTCATGATATCTGACAGCTGTGGGGTCAGGATGGGGAAAGAATAAGCTTCATCTTAATTCTAGAAAAACTGAGTGGCTTTAGGATTTCTTGGATAAAAGGACTTTTCTTCTTTTAATATTGATAGTGTAGTACTTCTCAGACCTGTGATTTAATTCATTCCCACTGAGTTTAATAGTTATTGTTTTGTAAAGTCATTGCTTTATGGACCTGTAAGATCTGTTTGCACATATGGTTATTATTTTAATGGAAGAAGCAAGACAGAATGCAGTGCAGTGTATGAGAATAAAGAGGCTTTGTCTGTTTATAATTAGAAATTATGTGGAATATCCATATACAGCTCCTTATTGGGTTATACAAATAGGGAGCATCTATATAGCGCCACCTGCTGGTGAGAAAGTTTGCAGCTGGTTTAATGTTTAGATAAGAATTAACAAAAAAAAAAAAAAAATTATTGGCAGGATTTCCCTTAAAGGTAGTATACTTCTTTTCAATTTAGGAGTAGTCACTGAGTAAAGAATCAAGGCTACCTCCCCCAAACATATATTTGTGACATGCTGCATACTTTTTTGACATAAAGCAGTCATAAATGAAGTGTTTTTATGTTCAAAAGTTTCCAGACATAAGCCCAATATCTTAAAATAGGATAAAACATGATATCTGTCAAAAATATTGGGATTTTCTGTTACTCGGCAAAGAAATATTGATGGACTTATCACAATTCACTGTAAAGTAGTTTTCTAGGTTCATAATGGAATTTAATTATCGAGTGGCATGATAGCCTAGTGATGAAGATGCTCCCTTCCCACTCAGAAGGTTGAGAATTCAATACTACCATAGGTAAATGGCAAAAAGGAAAAAAAATATTTGCTGTGAACTCCACATAGGTGTCAGGAAGGGCATCTGGTCAGTAAACGCTCAGTTCTATCCAGTAACCCCAACTTTATCCCAAATTAAGAGATTTCATAATAAAAAGGGAGCTTTTATGGAATTTAGTCATATATTCATTCTTTATAGTTATAGATGTGTGAAAGGATCAATTTCACTTTGATAGAAAGATCAATACATGTCTCAACCTGATCAATTAAAAGTGTGACTTCTAACAGATTTAGGCCCAAAATCACTTAGGGATGATCTGGAAAACTGTCTGAAAAGTCATATTCCTATATTGTAATTTAATGCTGATTTAAAAATATGTCTAGAAGCTCATAATTGTTAAGAAATAAGATTTTTCTCAAAAAAAAGGGGGGGGGAATATATAATACAAAAAAATAAACCTTCCAGCACCCACCCTTTTGAAGGAAGGAAGGAAGGAAAGAAAGAAGGAAGGAAGGAAGGAAATATCTGAGAAATGAATCAAGCAGAAAGGCTAATTCTGTTGATGCCTGCAACTTTCAGAGAAATGTTATTGCATCCTGATTAGCCATATAAATATACAGTATAATTTCGAAGTATAAAAGTCTGAAATTATAAGAAATTGTAAAATCAGATGTATGAGGTTAAAAGTAGGCGTGTTACTCTGTGGTACAATAATATATTTATCTTTTCCTACAATCCTGCCACTGCAATTTATGAAACCATCAGAGTAACAGTATTCTTTCTTTTTCCTGGATTGTAGATGTGTCTATTTTTATGCCCTCTACTCTTCACTGCTGGTATACATGTACCATTTGCAGTTTTAATCTTATGAAAGACTAATGTTCTGTCTGCTAGTATCTCATAATGAAATCCACATAAAACAAATGAAGCTATTCTAAATTTGTACAGTGAATAGGAGACATGGTATAATTCTGCCACTGAACTTCATTTGCTTGTGTGTTCTGCTTCTTTGGTAAATTTGTTCTTACAAATCTAGCACATATCTATTTTTAAAATTGCCAGAGTAAAATGCTTATCATGAGAGAATATTTATCAGACTGTTCTGGTGTCAAGCTTTGCATCCTCCAACCTGAACAAAGATATTTTTTATTTCCTACCCATGGCAAATCATGGACATTTTATTTATTTATTTGTTTATTTTGTTTTATTTGTCAATAGCTTACAAGATAATAGGTATAAGTATAAACATGAGTAAGACAGAGGTGGTATTCAGCAGGTTCTGACCAGTTCTGGAGAACCGGTAGCGGATATTTTGAGTAGTTTGGAAAACCGGCAAATACCACCTCTGACTGGAGATTTTACAGTATCCTTCCCCTGCCACGCCCATCAAGCCACGCCCACAGAACCAGTAGTAAAAATATTTGAATCCCAGCACTGGAGTAAGAATATAGGAAATAGGTACAAATAAATGGGGACAATAGGACAGGGATGGTAGGCATGATGCTGCACTTATGCACGCCCCTTACAGACCTCTTAGGAATGGGGTGAGGTCAATAGTGAATAGTTTGAGGTTAAAGCAGTGGGGGGTTAGAGGATGTAACAACAGTGTCAGGTAGTGCATTTCAGGCACTGACCATTCTATTCCTGACATTTGCAACACTTCCTTTAATTTTTTTTGTTTCATGCACTGGGATTCTTTGCAACCATCATCAAAGCAAATCTTCATTGTGGTCAAAATTTTACAGAGGAACCTCTGCTCTCCTACTACTACTGAACTATAACTTCCAACCCAATTCATTACTGTTCCTGCTTACTGCAACAACTGAAATATGCAATTTTAGCAAATTCTGAAATCTTTCTATTTCAAATGTAAATGATTGCTTCACTTATAGGTGTCTGCAGGAGACACACAGGAAACAAATTATGAAAACATACACAATAATATCATTGTACAAAAGGCATAAATTCTGATCTTGCACAAGATACTGGGATGCAAGTAAACATCTAATTTGAGTGATGATGTCACTGTATGGATCAACTTTCATATAAATGGCTAGATCAGATTATCTCTCTCAATAAAGATTAACCCTAACTTTTTGTTATTGGAATGAAACTAAAGATCAGGCACCTGAAATAGAGGGTGAAAGCAATAGTAGAGTGTTCTGTATGGGACTTGGGAGGTTCCAAGTCCCTCATTCTGATTGGCCGAAAAGGCCACTTATGGATTGGTTCGCGAGGAACCAATCCGGGAAGCCGCCAAGCGGTGGGAAGAATTAACAAGTGTCGTTGGCCACAAGCCAGCAGGCAAGCCGCTATATAAAGGGCTGCTGCAGCTTGGGCTATGTTCTGTATCTTTTGCCTAGCAGTTTGAAATAAAGACTTGTTGTTTGGAACCTGGTCTCACGCGCTTCTTTCTGGATGGAACACTGGCAACGAAGGTGGGATCATCATAGAAGCAGAGACCGAAGCACACGGTGATCTGAACCGAGTGAGAGAGAGATGGCCGGTAACAACGTGCCATCTGCGCCCTTCAATCCTGATGAGGAGGATTGGGAATCGTATATCGATCGCTTTCTTATGTTCTTAGAAAGCAACGAGATGGAAGAAATCTCAGACCAAAGGAAGAGGGCTGTCTTCCTTACACACTGAGGACCGACCGTATTCAAAATGGCAAAGTTGCTGGCAAAACCCAGAGATGTCAAGCAGATGACCTGGTCTGACCTGAACCAATTGCTCTGAGCACACTATGCACCGGTGGTCTCGAATTTAATCAAAAGGCACAAGTTCTACAAGAGGGACCAGAAGGAAGATGAAACTGTCGGAGATTTTGTGGCAGCCTTGAGACACATCGGAGGGGCCTGTAAGTTCCAAAACATGGACGAGGCAATGAGAGACCATGTAGTCCTTGGCCTGAAAGACTCTACCCTTCAGAGCAAACTACTGAATAGGCCGAACATAACCATGGCCGAGGCCATTGCTGAGGCAACTGCTGCCAAAACAGCAAAGAAATCAGCAGCCACCATGTAGCAAATGAATGCAGTTCCAGACCTGCCAACCCAAAATGGGGAGAAGAAGGCAGAGGGAGGAAAGAAACAGACCTCAGAGACAACCCACCATGAGGACATTGAAACCCAGATTGACACCGAAGGCAACGACAAAGATGTCCATAGACTCTATTCAGATAGAAAATGGCGCAAAAAGAGGAGGAATCGGTGGGAATTTCAATGTGCGGGCAGTGGAGGCAATCACCCGTGGTCTGAATGCAGGTTCCTTGACACAATATGCCAGGCTTGTAATAAAAAGGGGCACATCGAAAGGGTCTGCTGCAACAAAAAGAGCTATAGTCCAAAAAGATGCGGCACCCCCCCCCCCACCAGACACAATGACAGACAAACAGGCAACAGATGGAACCACAATAAGAGAACTGGTGACAGGGAAGAAACGAATCAGACAGTCACCATCGACAATGCCAAGGGGGAAAGCAGAAAGAAGGTTCGGATGGAGGTGAGCATCGAGGGGAGGTTCTGCAAGATGGAAGTTGACTCAGGGTCGTTCCTATCGATGGTATCCTGGAATACCATCTGGCGCCTAATTCTGAACATTAAGCAGAGAGAACTAAAGAAGCAAAAACTAGTGCTAAAAGACTATCAGGGAAATCGAATCCCAGAAGTTGGCCTTGGACATTTTTTAGTTGAATTTAAACACCACCGCCGAAGTCTTGACTTTGACTATCATCGACCGCGACCGCCCTAGCCTGTTAGGGATCGAATGGTTTCTTGCCCCTGGGAATAGGGATGACACGGATCAACTGCATCGCCACAACCAACTGGGAGGAGAGCCTTCTCCAAGAATTCCAAGACGTTTTCGACAGGACTCTAGGCAAGTACAAGGGGACCCCAATTTCATTTAGCCTAGACCCAAAAATATCCCCCATTCGTTTAAAGGCCAGATGCGTCCCATTCACACTTGAACCGAAAATTGCCGAACAGCTGAATAAGTTGATAGCGCAAGGGGTTTTAGAACCAATCGACCACACCAAATGGGAAACCCCTATTGTCACACTGGTGAAGCCAGATGGGTCAGTGCGCATCTGTGGGGACTATAAGGCAACCCTGAACCACGCGCTCCAACAAAGCATGTACCCAGTGCCAGTTGTGCAACATTTACTGCACTCGCTAGGGGGAGGAAAAATATTAGCAAAATTTGACCTAGCACAGGCTTATCAACAGCTATCCGTTGATCCCATAACAGCAGAGGCACAAATGATAGTGACGCATAGGGGGCATTCAAAGGTAACTGCCTCCAATTCGGTGTTAGCATTGCCCCAGGCGTGTTCCAAAGCCTCATGGAACGCCTACTAAATGGAATCAAAGGTGTCCCATATTTTGATGATGTACTGGTTTCAGCAAAAAATGCCAACCAGCTGGAGACCAGGTTAAGAGAAGTCTTAACATGCTTCAGAAAATCAGGCCTAAAAGTAAAGAAGGAAAAATGTGAACTAGCCACTAACCAGGTCGAATTTTTGGGCTATTTAATCGATGAGCAAGGCATTCACCCCACCGAAAAAAAGGTGAAGGATATCAAAGACGCTCCCAGACCCAAAAACAAAACCAATCTCCAGGTGTTCCTAGGCCTCATAAATTTTTACAACGTGTTCCTGCCCCATAAGGCGACAATAGCAGAACCCCTACATCGACTGCTAGATAAAAAACCCGCTTGGACATGGGGCCACCGGGAACAGACTTTTAAACCTTTCTTGCCAGACAGACCAAACTGTCTATTGAAAAGGGGTGCATTTTATAGGGTGATAGGGTGATAATCCCAAGCAGCCTCCAAGAAGTCATCCTGGGCATGTTGCAAAAGGGTCAGCCAGGCATAGTCAAAATGAAAGCCCTGACCAGGAGTTACGTCTGGTGGCCAGGGCTGGACAAAGATATTGAATGCTGGGTTACAATATGCCACGCCTGTCGGAAAGCATAGCCTAACCCTCCACAGGCACCAATCAGGGACTGGGAAACTCCCCGGGGTCCATGGTTTAGAGTGCACATTGACTTCGCTGGGCCAACGAAGGGGAACACCTTTTTGATTGTAGTCGATGCATATTCAAACTGGTTGGAAGTCATCCTCATGGCTTCCACAACCACCGAGGCTGTTATGAAACAGCTCGACAAACTCTTTGCGATGCATGGGCTACCTGATGTACTGGTTTCGGACAATGGGCTTCAATTTACTGCCTTGCAGTTCAAACAATACCTGGCTGCCCAGGGTATCCATCATGCCTTAACTGTGCCGGCCCACCCGGCTGCGAATGGCACAGCTGAACCCATGATTCAGTATACCTAAGAGGGCCTAGAGAGAATGGACAAGGAGACGGCAGGCAAGCCGCTATATAAAGGGCTGCCGTGGCTTGGGCTATGTTCCGTATCTTTTGCCTAGCGGTTTGAAATAAAGACTTGTTTTTTGGAACCCGGTCTCACGCGCTTCTTTCCGGATGGAACATAGAGCATTTCCATGGTTCTAATAGGTGAGGTGGGAAAATAAAAGGCTGTTATTTGCTTTTATGTTTCAAAATTTTCTCTTGTTTAATGAGATAAGCTGTGAAAATTAACCCAGAAAACATGCATAAATGGTTAGGGTGCTTTAAAATCAGCTTCTAAGTAAAGTTGACAAGAGCTGTTGTTGAAAAAAGTATTTTGTTTATGTCAGTGGGAGTTGGATGAAAGCCTGGAAGCTGATAATCTTTACAAAGTTTTACAGAATAGAATAGAATTCTTTATTGGCCATGTGTGATTGGACACACAAGGAATTTTCTTGGTGCAAATGCTCTCAGTGTACATAAAAGAAAAGTTACATTCATCAAGAGTCAAGAATCATAAGGTACAACAGTTAATAATAGTCATAGGGTACAATAAGCAATCAAATCATACTAGGAAACGGTCAATACAAATCTTAATGTTACAAGTGACTA
Source organism: Laticauda colubrina (assembly GCA_015471245.1). NCBI lineage: Eukaryota > Metazoa > Chordata > Lepidosauria > Squamata > Elapidae > Laticauda > Laticauda colubrina. The sequence continues at coordinate 4,616,578 of BLBF01000063.1, forward strand.
AGTTAAAGTCATACAGTCACAAGTGGGAGGGGATGAATGATGAGTGATGAGAAGATTAATAGTAATAGTAACGCAGACTTTGTAAATAGTTGGACAGTGTTGAAGGAATTATTTGTTTTGCAGAGTGATGATTTTTGGGAAAAAACTGTTCTTGTGTCTAATTGTTCTGGTGTGCAGTGCTCCATAGTGTTGTTTTGAGGGTAGGAGTTGAAACAGTTTACGTCCAGGATGTGAGGGGGTCTGTAAATATTTTCACAGCCCTTTTTTATTGCTGTTTCCAGTACTTAGAAGAGTGATGGTTTTTAGCCCCACTGGGGAGAATTTAGAAGACAATTCTATTAAATTTGGAATTGTCCATATTATTAATCAAAATAAAAAAGACTGATTTTAAAGAAAAAGTAACTTTCTGATTTTGATATTGTGTAGCTTTAATCATGTCCTGTGATGATGTTTGGGGATTATATTTAATCCATCATGGGTTCCTCCAAAGAATAGATCTTATATCCAGTAATCCAAATCCAGTCTTATTTTTCCTAATATCTGCCATATGTTATGCCTATACCTTAACATATTGCAAATTACAAATATTAGTTCATTTTCCAACCTGTATTAAGCAACATATGGGAATTGTCATGCAATTATGACTTAGAGTCCTTTCTATTTATGTTGGATAATGAACAATAAAGGCAATTTGCTATTTGGCTGTGGGACTGATTTCTCATATATTTATTTTCACTAAAAACTGGCAAGCAAAAGAATCTTTAAACAATAAAAAATCTTGAGCAGAAAACATGATATTGGATGTGAAATCCAATATTGATTGTATTACAATCAATTAGTCAGCTTTTATATAATCACTCAATGAACCTGGGGATGTGTTAGCTGTTTAAAATGAATAAAGGAAAAACTCTGTAAACTGCAAAAGGGAAATATTTCCTTGCTCAGATAAGTCAGCAGCCCAATTAAAATGCTTAGGATCCATCTTTTTCAAAAAACAGTCACCTGGATTTCTTGTATTTGGACCTTTGAAACAGAAGATATAATCTCTTTGTCAATAAGGAATTACAGTTAGTCTACTGAATCAAAAGCATTTTCTCATCTATTTATTTGACTTTAAGGTTACCAATAAAATGAGATGAAATGAAATAAACCTTATTTTTTATAGAAAAGGAGAACTATTCAAAAGCATTACAATTTGAAATAGATTAACAACATTCGTGTTTTTCTGAACATCCTGGGTTGAAAATTGTTAGCTTTGTATGCAAAAACGCACTCAGAGTATAGGTTTATCTATTATCTGTTGTTTAGATTAAATAAATCTACCTTCAGGGGATACTGTAATACACTTTGCTAAGTCACATCACTCAAAAATACACTTTGTGAAGGCAAGATACTTCATCTCAGGAAAGCCTCAAGGCCAGTCTGAACATAAATTACACCAGTAGTTTCTCATTTATTGGGGCGACATTAACCATCTTGACTGAGTAATCACACTAGTGAGCTAATTTTAAGGTTAGAGAATATTGCTTGAAATAATAATGGAAACTATAAAGTTCAAATCAGAGATAATGGGACAAACTTTGTTTCCAAGGCTCTTCAAAGTTGCAGAAAGGGAAGGTACACCTCCTGTCTGAATTCTAATGCGAAAGTGTAGTGTTTCACTATCAGGTCAAAGTGACAAGGTTGATAAGGTTTGGTGTTTCATGACCTCCAGATATAGCTGAGATTTTTTAAGGTCATTCTAACAAGCCATGAGTGTCAATAAAACCAATTGATTACAGACATGAAAAAGAGACAAACAGTATAAAATTTAGATTGGCTGCTTAAGCAAACACTAGGTGTGTGAAAATCACACCAAACAGCGCAAATTCTGTATAATAAACAAGGAAATATAAAAGGTGTAGTTTTCTGATAGGTTGCATTATCCAGCTATTGGAATTCATTACCTATCTCTATTCAATTTCTAATCAATAATTTGATTATTTTGGTCAGTTTCACAATCAGATAAGAAAATCATCAATATTTCATTAATCTTCAATTTAATCCTTCTCCAATGTTTTCATATTGTAATATAGAGTCTATATAGAAAGATTCTAAGAAACCAGGTTTGAGCGTAACCTCTATTTCTTTATTGTCAATTATGAATTTTCAATTAAGAATCAGAAAATGTATTACTATCATCATCATCATCATCATCATCATCATCATCAATCATCAGTATTACTGTAGATAAATTTGGAATAATTGCATGCTGAAGCCTTCTTGAACTTTGTGGATGAATTCTTCAGCCCTGATCTTTTCTTAGATGGAAAATGACAAAAAAAAAAAAAAACAAGGATGCTTGGCAGTATAATCTGAAAATAAAATGTTGCTTTAGAAATTAATCTTTCAGAAGAAACCTGATTGAATCAAATTATTTCCCCATGTAAAATAAATATTAAATAAAATTATAATCCTGATTTAGGCACAAAACCACCTGAGTGGCCTTGGACCTATCCCTCTGTTTTGTCCCTAGGAAGAAGATAATAGCAAACAACTTCTGAAATCTTGCCAAGAAACTGGAGGAACTTATCCATGCATGCACTAGGAGTCAACACTAATATGAACACACACACACACACGCACACACACACACACACACACACTGACAGGACATCATTCAATTTTGGCAATCTGAAATTAAATCCTTCAGATAATTATCTTGAAAATGTACTAAATTCTTCAAATATATTTTGGGATCTTGCAACATAACTGGGGTGGTGCAATGGTTAGAATGCAGTATTTCAAGCAGAATCAATTGGAGAAGCTGGATTTGTTTAACAACCATGTGATTCACTTAACAACTGCAGTAAAAATGGTCATAAAATTGGGTCTGGTCACGTGATAACTTACTTTATGATTGCATCAATCTATGATGGAAATTCCAGTCTAAATTGTGGTTGTATGTTGAGGACTATCTATAAATGAACAAGTGCCCATTTATTTTGATGGAAAGCAATCCTTCCATCCTATTATGACATGTGTTCTATATTGCATATGACATACTAGTAAATAGAGACTGGATTTGGGAACTTCTGCTGAATTTCCTAGACTTTCTATAGTTAACTATTATAGAAATCTAGAGCATTTGTTTTGCTTAATAAATGTTTCTATAAGAGATTGTCAAGATTTAAATTCATAATGTGGAGGGCTAATGAGTATAGGCTGAAGTAGGAAAAGTGGGAAATGATTGACATTTTAAATTATTATAATATACCCAAGAGTACTATATTTAATTTTATCCATTTGTCTCAAACTGATTTTACATTTTTCATAAGTGGATGATCATTTATCAGCACTCTTTCTCCAAGTAATTTTCCTACTAATATCCCAATACATTTGAGAGAGAAAAAAATTGAATTGCCTTCCTGAAAGCTTCAGAACAAAATACAGTGTATGGCTAGTATATGAATGTGGTGGAATCAAAGATGGTTTGCAAAGATAAAAGAGATAGAGTGGTACAGAGAATGGGATTGATGTAACATACATTTGAAAGCCATTTTGGTATTCCGATTAAAACACCAGGCTAGAAACAAAAAGACTGAATTCCAGTCCTGCCTTAAGCCTGAGTTAGACTACTGTATCACTGCATGTCAGGAAACATATGCATCTATTGTTCAGAGATGGTTGCATAGCTGTTGCATTTATACTTCTATGAATGTTAATGTTTTGGGTAGGGGAGTACTCTAACAACAAAGCACAGAAAACATAGCCAGAAAAACCAATCATCCTTCAAGACACTCATCTGTGCAGAACACACAATTGAGATTTGAGAGGTGTATGTATTGGACCATCTGTAACCATTTGCAATCTATGCTTACCCACCAACCCTTTCGTAGATAAGAATTGTCACTATGTGCAGTTGTAGACAAGTGTAAATCAAGCTTAAGACACAAAGCCAGCTGTGTGATCTCAGGCAAGTCATTCTCTCTCAGTCCCAAGAAGCAGGCCACTTCTGAAAAAACTTGTCAAAACAACTTCTTGTTTTGGGGCTTGTCCAGGCAGTCACCAGGAGTCCTAACCTTGACTTAAAGGAAGAAGAAAGAGAAGAAGGAGAAGGAGAGAGGAGAAGAAACCCATAAATTTAGTTTTTTTTTTCTTTTCTTATTTAACTTTTAATTTCTTTTGTTTACTTTTTTTTTGCATTTTACATAGTGTTGCACAGTCCAAAAATAAATGCTATGATTGGTATATAAGGATCTATCCTGAAATCTTTTTAAAATTGTTATTGCAAGCTTGATGATACTGAGAAGTGATCTTATTCTCCTAAAAAAGTGAGCCATATTAGATGCAATATACCATAGAAATGGAACAATGGGTAAATATGTGGTTGAAAAGACTGAAATTTATATTATGTTATAATCTTAAAAAGAACTACTTGTATTTTAAACTGAATTGAATAGTTTATTTGGCCAAGTATACACAAGGATTTTTTCTCTGATGCAGAAGTTGTCAGTGTGCATGAATGATGATGATGATGATGATGATGATGATGATAATGATAATAATAATAATAATAATAATAATAATAATAATAATAATAATAACAAGAACAAGAACAAGAACAAGAACAAGAACAAGAACAAGAACAAGA
>BLBF01000063.1:4621220-4701829 GCA_015471245.1 Laticauda colubrina
CAAGAACAAGAACAAGAACAAGAACAAGAACAAGAACAAGAACAAGAGGGAGTAAAGAAGATAATAAGAAGGATAAATAATAATATTACATCCATATTACACGGATATACCTAGACATTAGACAGCACTGTGAGAATTAGGCATTCAGCAGAGTGATGGCATGAAATTGGTGTGTTGTTGTGTATATAATCAAGGAAATTGTCCAGCATGAATAAAAATAATTCAGATCTATGTTGGAAATGTGAACAATAAGAAGGAACATTTTCATGGTGCTTAGTAAACATTTTTAGATACATAAGATTTTAAAAATTGATTTGCAATTAAAACCAGAGGCTTTTCTTTTGGGGTTAATGGACAAACTTTTGGAATATAGTTTTGGAACTTTTACTTTTTACACATGATAACTGCAGTAATATTATTATATGCACAAAAGTGAAAGGATTCAATGCAACCCACAGTGGAGGAATGAATAGTGAAGATGATAGAATTTAAAGAGATGGCCAAATTGATTTTATTTTAATTTAGGAAAAGACATTATTTATGTTTATTTCTGAATGGAAACTATTTACAGACTTTTTGTATGTAATAGAAAAGAATTAACTTATTATTTATGGTTTTGCTTTGAAAGAAAGATTATAAAACAGAAGAAAGTTATGTTGTAATCACAGTATAAGAGGTATATACGGTATAAGAGGTATTATATTTGTACTTATGACTGCTGTAAGGAAAACCAGAAACTATTTTTTAAAATTTCTTTTTCTTTTTTCTGCACTTTTGATTTTGTCTTTTACTTTTTTGTCTTATTTTTATTCTGTATTAATTTCAGTGAGTTTTTAATCTTTCTTTTTAAAGTTTGTAATAAAAAATTATACAGAAACTGAGGTGGAAAAGGCACAATTGCTTGTTTATTTACAATCAAACATGCTAATTTGCCATGGTGGTGCAGTGGTTAGAATGCAGTGTTGCAGGCTAATTTTACTGACTGCCAGAAGTTCAACCCTTACCGGCTCAAGGTTGACTCAGCCTTCCATCCTTCTGAGGTCAGTAAAATGAGGACCCAGATTGTTAGGGACAATATGTTGACTCTCTAAACCACTTAGAGAGAGCTGTGAGGCACTGTGAAGCAGCATATAAGTCTAAGTGCTATTGCTAGTTCCTGAAAGAAAGAAAAAAATGCTTTTTTGCTAAATTAGGAATAAAAATCAAATGTCATTCATAAAGGAATCACTCTTACATTCAGTGCAAATGTTGCAAGGGTTACTGCCTTGTCAGGCAGTATGACTTCAGATTATCTTTGGTAGTGATTCACTGGCAACTGTAAAGAGGGGAAGATAAAGAGAAATTCCAGGCCTCATGATTCTTCTCAAAGCAATAACATGAAACTCTGAATATTCATTCTCAGTAGTGTTGGTGAACTTTTGCAGGAATGTTTAAGGCTGAAATAAATTCTTCCTCAACCCTAATCTTCAAAGTAATTAAAAAAGTTAAATATCATCCCACTATACTTCTAAGAGAGAAAAACTGCAGGTCATCTTGGGGCACTGGAGTAATAAACATCATTGAATGCTCAATCAAATGCTTGTGAATTTACCATCTGCTGATTCAGCTTGAAAACTCATTTGTTGATGCAATGTAATTAGAAATAAAAGAATCGATTCTCTGCAGGAACTGATGCCAACATCTCCAAATTATGTCTTAAATATATGCAAGAATTCAGTAATTCTTCATCGTTCCTAATCTTAGAAATGCCAACAAATCTAACAGTTTATCAAGTCCCTTAACTTCAACTTATTAGATGAATAGTTTTAAATGAGGTGTAACTACTTCTTTAAGTATTTATAGGACTCAATATTACACCTATTTGTGGTTATTCATTTTTCCTCTGGGGTTTTTAATTATAACAATTGCTCATTTGGCTATTAGACTGGTGAAAGACAACTAGCTCTGTGTTCAGTTTGACCAAGAAAATAATAGATCTTTCCAAAACCTTTTAAAGCAGAGCTGTAAAAACTGGGAATTAACAAGTTTCTAAAATGTATTGTTGAAGAAGTGAACAATCTCCAGTGCTATTTGGAAGATTATTTTTGCTTATTTGTTAAATTTGCTCTCTAATTTTTTCCCCTCAAGGATCTGGCTAATCATTTTCTCTCAATAAGAACACTGAATTTCAAATGTTTATATTTGAATTATTTAGTTAACTTTGCTTACAAAACAAAAACTCCTGTTGTATTCATGAATAGAAGAGGAATAATCAATGTTTTAAATTATATTTTTTCTCACTGATTCTGTGGTCTTTTGAACAAAAAAACCCCCTGCTCTGTAAAGCATTAACATAAAGAATTGGCAGACAATCAGATCAGGAATTTTCTTCATTAAAAATAAAATTCTCTTTTATATTACATGCAATTTGCAATTCACTAAATTTTGTGGATTAATATTCCCTGTAGCATTGCAAACAAATTTGAACAGGGTTTCTATGAATTTGCAATGAGCTTGTCTAAAGCCCATGTCACACTGGCCAACGGATGCAAAAAGGACACAGCGGACGAGCAAAATGTTCCATCCATTGTTATCCACTCTCAAAAGGGACAAAAATTTGCATAACCGGAGCGGATAACACGGACGCGGGGAGGACGCAGGGCGGATGCAAAGCAGATGCGGAACGGAAGCCCAGCGGATGGAAGCGGATGGGAGCAGATGGGAGTGGGTGGCACATCCGCAGGGCTTCCGGGGGGCCTCAGCGAAGTGGACGCGGAACGGAAAGAGCGGATGCAGAGCGGACGCCGAACGGATGAAGCGGATGAGAGCGGACGCCGAACAGATGAAGTGTATGCATACCGAAAGCCTAGCGGATGCACAGCGGAAGCCTAATGGATGCCTGGCATTCACTGCGCATGCGGGGAGGATGCATTGCGTCAGCCCCGCAGACATAACGGAAGCAGCTCGGAAGCAGGTCGCCATTCAGAGGAAAGACCTGCTGCCGGACACATCGACTGCCTTGCCTGCCCTGCCTGCATGTCTGCCTGCCAGCCTTGCTGCCAGCCTTGCTGCCAGCCTCCCTGCCAGCCTTGCTGCCTGCCTTCCTGCCAGCCTTGGTTCATGTCTGCCCGCCAGCCTTGGTGCCTGCCTCCCTGCCAGCCTTGATGCCAACCTGCCTGCAAGCCTTCCTGCCTGCCTTGGTGCCAGCCTCCCTGCCAGCCTTCCTGCCAGCCTTGGTTCCTGCCAGCTTCCCTGCCAGCCAGCAACCCCACAACTATGCGGAAGCACAGCAAGCCTCAGCCATCTGCTGCCAGCCCTGGCAAGAGGGACAGGGCTACCATCCCGCCCCCTGGTCCTCACTCTGGTTCTGCTGGGGCTTCTGCAGCACGGGCTCGCTCTTCTGGGGCTGGCGCTTCTGCTGCTTCTGCTTCTGGAGGAGCTGATGACAAGCACTCCAGCACCAGCCACCTCCATAGCACCTGCACCCTTCACCCCTGAGACTGAGCAACCAAGAGGAGTGCCAGAGACTCATTTTTGTCTTATAGGTTCTTGTTAATAAAGTCTATTTTTGATTCACACACTTGTTTCATTTCTTTTTTTTAATAAAGTCTTGGTGGAAACTTTTAGAAATGGTTTAAGCCTTTGCATGCTTGTGGGATGGGTAAGGATAGCTTTGGAATGGGTTAGGATACCTGTGGGATGGGTAATAGCTGTGGGATGGGTTAGGATAGCAGTGGGATAGATAAACCTCCAATGCAAGCATAGTGGGACTGTATGGTCCACCCTCCCAGGTGCCACACCTACGTCCCTTTATTATCAATAATAATGTAATAATTATCCACACATGTCAACATAAACAGAACTCTTTATTAAACGCCCTGTTCATTGTAGGCGAACCAAACATACATAGCCCAATCTCATCCGTGTGATGAGACAGGCTGAAGGAAGCATCCATTAAGCATCTACCATCCTGTCTTGCCACTCCACTGCTCCAGCTGGGGAGTTGCACCAGTGTCTCAGGAGGTTGCGCTGCTTCTTTGCTTCATGTGAGGCTCTGTTGGGGCCTTGCACATCCTCAGTGTCGATCAGGTTTTGCCCTTGCCTCCATTCCCCAGGCTCCATGTCCCCATTGCCTTGTGGGAGGTCCACGAGCCTGTTCTGCAAGACTGGGTAGCGGGTGCGCATGAGATTGTGCAGGATGCAGCAAGCTTCCACGATCCTCCTCACAGTCTCTGGGCAATGCTGCATGGTGGTGAGAAGTACTTGGAACCTGTTGGCCAGGATGCCAAAGGTGTCCTCCACCACCCACCTTGCCTTGGACAGTCTGTAGTTGAAGATCCTCTCTTCATGGGTGAGGAGTCTGGAAGTGTAGGGCTTCATGAGGTAGGTTGTGAGGGAGAAGGCGTCATCCCCCACGATGAAGTAGGGCACATCTTGTGTGTCATTGGGCAGGGCTTCTGGATCTGGGAAGCCCACGATGAGGTTGCCTTCCAGCTCCTCCTTGAGGTGACTGGTGTTGTATACCTGGGCATCTGAAGAGGAGCTGTTGCCTGAAGCATCGATGTACATGAACTTGTAGTCAGCATCGACCATGGCGAAGGGGATGATGCTGAAGAAGCCCTTGGAGTTTAAATAAATGGACCACAACTTGGCTGGAGCTTTGCAGGCCACGTGCTTGCCATCTATGGCTCCAATGGTGTGTGGTAAGTTCCACTTCTGATACCACTGCTCTGCAACTTTCTTCCATCCTTCTTCAGTGGAGGGGTACTGGAGGAGCTCCTCCTTGTATTCTTTGATGATGGCCTGCACCACTTCTGTGACCACAATGCTGATGGTGTTGGATGGCACCCTCCAGCCGTACTGCATGCTCCTCTAGGAGGTTCCTGAGGCCAGGTGGCGCAGAGTGAGTGCCACCTTGAGCCCAGGTTCCAGGCTGGGCCGGAAACAGTCAGGTTCCAGGCTATTTGCCTTGGTCAACCTGGGTGTCAGCCGCTGCACAACTTCGTCAAACGTGGCTGGAGGCATCCTCATTAAGTTCTGGAACGCCCGAGTGTCTTCGCTCCTGAGCTCCACCATCAGCTTGTTGTACAGTCTGTCCTCGGCTCTTCTGGTGAACCATCTTCAGACGCAGACTCTTTTTTGAGTGGCTCCTTTTCTTCTCGCAGTAGTGTTCACAGAGCCTGCAGATGTCTTCGAACTGTTGCAGAACGATGGTGGCTGCCGAAAGGACTTTGTTACAATCCATGGTGGACATGACTGGATGCTGTGGAAGAGGAAGAGGCAGATGAAGGCTGCAGAGGTCTGCACCACTGGGCTGCTGTTCTGAAAGTGAGATGCAGGCAAGTTGCTCCCCCCTTTTATAGGCAGTATAGGTTTTCCACTAGGCATCCTCTAGACATCCTTAATATCCGAGATAGGTCCCCTCTGCGAACGTTTTTTCCGTTTTAAATGCTTTGTTTCCATTCTGCATCCGCTAGGCATCCATTCTGCATCCGTTCTACATCTGTTCCGCTTCCTCCCCACGTCCGGGCGGATGGAGTTGCGCGGATGCATAGCGGATGCCTAGCGGATATAGCGGATGCGTAACGGATGCGTAGCGGATGCGTAGCGGATGCGTAGCGGGTGCAGAATGGATGAACTGGATACATTTTCCACGCAAAAGTTTTAGGCAGCCCAAAACTTTTGGAATGGATGAAACGTCCATAAACGGATGCTGGACGGATAGAGAGGAAGCCAAACGGAGGCAGTGAGTACATCGCGGTTTCGAACGGATGGCAAGCTTTTTTGTCCGTTTTACATCCTCTTTGTATCCGTTGGTTCAGTGTGACATGGGCTTTAGCAAAGTATAGAGGAAGATATCATCTGAGAGAGCTCCAAGTTTATGTACCCAAGGACTGTCAAGGTCTGTCTCTTCCTATTTTTAATGTCATAGTAAGTGCCCTGTAGCTGGGTCCACTTTGATTAATTGACTGATTATGTGCCATCAACTCAGTGTCAATTGTTGGCAGCCACATACATTTCCTCCATAACAATCTGTCCCTAACCTGGTTTTTTAATGGTGCACTCACCACCACTGTAATTGAGTCCATCCAACTTGCTACTGCCCATCTACTTCTTCTCTTTCCTTCTATAATTTCCCAACATTTCACATTCTTTTCCACAAGGTTAGTACTTTTGATATTGTGTCTAAAGTAGGATAATTTGTGCCTTGTCATTTGTGCCTTGAATGAGCACTTCAGATTAATTTGTTCAGCAATCCATTGGATCCGAAAGAGTCGTGGTGGCACAGTGGTTAGAATGCAGTATTACAGGCAAACTCTGCCCATTGCTAGCAGTTTGATCAACCCTGACTGGCTCAGGGTTGACTCAGCCTTCCATCCTTTTGAGGTCAGTAAAATGAGGACCCAGATTGTTGGGGGCCATATGCTGACTGGGAAAACTGCTTACTGAGGGTTGTAAAACACTATGAAGTGTGCCATCATTCTGCTGAACCCTTAATTCCCACAGCACTGTGTCATTCCTCATCTTTTCTCATCTTGTCATTGTTCCTACTATCTTCTATTGGTTTCTTATAATTTATCAATTGCTGTTTGTAACTTATGATTAATAATTGTAACTATGGTTTGTGACCTATGACCTATGGCTTGCTGTTTATATGTATATTGTGAGAATATACACTGGAGATAAACCTTGTGTGACTGATCACAGTTGGCCAATAAAGAATTATATTAATTATTATAAATCTAAGTGCTATTGCTATTATTGGCTATCCATGGTATTTACAGGGCATCATCCAATACCAAACTTTAAAAGCATCAATACTCTTCCTGTTCTGCTTCTTCAAAGTTCAACTTTTACTTCCGTAGTGATACAGAGAATACCATCCTGTTCAGATTTCTGATTTCTGATAGGCACATCACAACATATATTTTTCCAAGGCCTTTATGACTGATCTACCAAATACTAGTCTGTGAACAGGAAGCCCAGAAGCCACAAGGTCATAATTATCTGCTTTATAGAGACTATAAAGAAAAGTAGTGATGTCAGCAAGTTATCTTGACTGCAGAGCCAAAGGAAGCTGTCCAACCATAAAGCAGAGCTAGGTACAATATTGATCCAAAGACATATAATTTACTCCTCACCCTGCTTGATTTTATTGGCTGAGATTCTAAAATAGTGTCCAGTTTCAGATGTCCCCTGAAAACTAAGCTTCTACCATTCAAACATCTACCATTTGAGGAAAAGCATAAGCCTATGCTTCTATTCATTCCTATTCTTCTGAACCACATCCTTTAAGTCTCACTGCAGAAGTCTTCAGAATGGTGCTTTCCCCTCCCTTGCCACATCCATTGTTGTTGTTAGTTGCGAAGTCGTGTCTGACCCATCATGAATATTCACAAACTTACGTCTGCTCTGAACTCTGAAGTTTCTGCTTGTATTTGGCTTGTCTGACCACACTGAAAGAATCTACTACCGGTATTATACTTTAGTCATATATTATTATGTATATAAAGAAGTTAATGAATCCTGCTGAATCAGTCATCTGTGTGTGCTTTCTGGATTTGATTTCTGCAATAAATTCTAACACTGTTTATAGTGAATCATCCATTAATATCAAAGTACAGATTGTCCGGTCTATCATCTTTATATGCAAGCATATGTTTATTGGTTGATGGCCAAAATAAAGTTTCTGTCTCTCTGTCTGTCTAATATGCAAGCACAGTAAGCCTTACATACTGAAAAAAATGTTTCTGTCAAAACTTTGTTAACTTTTTCATCTCAGGCTGTGATGACTTGTTTCAGTCCATAAATACTGTTTTGCAATTTGCAGATTAAATCTACCCCATTTGGATCTATTGATTTTGGAGTTTGTTTCATATATTGCTCACTATTATCTTGATACAGGAAGACTTGTTTTCACATCTAAAGCCCATGTCCCACTGCACCAACAGATGCAAAGAGGATGTAAAATGGACAAAAAAGCTTGCCATCCATTGGAAAATGCGATGCATCCGTTGTGTACTCACTGCATATGTGTTTCATACACTCTATCCGTAAAACATCCGTCTACTGCTATTTCATCCGCTCAAAAAGTTTTGAGCTGCTCAAAACTTTGTGAACGGATGAACTTTTCACCGTGTATGATGTACATTCGCGACACATACGGGCAACAAACGTTCTATGTCCGTTGTCATACGTTACACATCCACTGTATCCTCTCAGCATCCTCTGGACATCCCCTCAACTCACATCCACTGCAGCTGAAAGCAGAAAGAGGGAAGAAATGAAAGGAACATGGAACGTCCACACAGCGTCAGTAGCACGGAAATAGAAACCATATGTTCTCCACCATGGATCAGAACACAGTCCTTATGGTAGCTGCGATCATTCAACACCAGAACCAAGCCCTGTTCAGACTGTTTCACCTTTTCTACAGAAGGAGAAGAATGAGACGTTCAAGAGCTGTGTGGGTCTGAGGATGGATCGGGAGAAGAATGGAGTTTGGACTGTATGACAAGCTGATGGTGGAGCTGAGGAATGAAGACACTCGTGCATTCCAGCACTTCATGAGGAATGCCACCAGCCATGTCTGACAAACTTGTTGAGCATCTGAGACCCAGGTTGACCAAGCAGAGCACCAACTTCCATCCCAGCCTGGACCCTGGACTGAAGGTGGCACTGATTCTGCGCCACCTGGCCTCTGGAACCACATACAGAAACATGCAATATGCCTGGAGGGTGCCACACAACACCATCAGCAAAGTGGTCAGAGAAGTGGTGCAGGCCATCATCAAAGAATACGTGGAGGAGCTCCTCTAGTGCCCCACCACTGAAGAAGGCTGCAGGAAAGTTGTAGAACAGTGGTATCAGAGGTGGAACTTTCCCCACACCGTTGGAGCCATTGATGGCAAGCACGTGGCCTGCAAAGCTCCAGCCAACTCAGGGTCCTCTTATCACAACTACAAGGGCTTCTTCAGTATCATCCTCTTTGCCATGGTTGATGCTGACTACAAGTTCATGTACATCGATGCTTCAGGCAACGGGTCAGCTTTAGATAGCCAGGTATACAATGCCAGTGACCTCAAGGAGGGGCTGGTTGGGGTTGGTCTCTGGCTGCTGCTTCTTCTTGCTCCATTTGAGACAGGGGATCCTCCACGTCCTCTGGCATAGGGAGTGCAGCTGTTGGGGGGGTCTCTGCCATGGGGCCCTCCAAAGACACCTGCCTGGACACGGTAGCTGTCTTCTGGCTGGAAGAGGAGTGGCTCTCTGTGGGCTGTCTGAGGGAGAGAGTTGACAGAGGGGCTGCTCCTTGGTGGCGGATCTCACCCTCCAGGAAGCTGCACTTGGCCATGACGTACATCTCGAGGTCAGTGAGCTTGACAGCGGCCTGCCCAGATTTCTTCAGGTGCAGCTTGCCATACCAGGTGTGCATGTGCTTCCACCATCCCAGGAGTACATCTGAAGTGTAGCCCAGGCTCTCTGCCTTCTCTCTCCATGCTGCCTGCTTTCTCTTGGTGTCGCGATAGAGCCTGTGGCCCTTTCTCCACAAGTACTCGTTCTCCCTCAGCCATTCCAGCACTTCCTCCTCATGGTCCTTGGAAATGGAGTCCTGTTTCTTCTCTCCCTTCTCCTTGCTTGCCTCTTCCTCCCTCTGGCAGGGGCTTCAGGGCCTTCAGCAGCAGGGCTTTGAGGGCCTTGGGGTTGGTCCACCACAGCAGCAGCACCAGCAGCAGCAGGAGCAGGAGAAGCACCAGCAGCACCAACAGCACCAGCAGCGCCAGCAGGAGAAGCACCAGCAGCAACAACACCAGCAGCAGCACCACCACCAGCAGCAGCAGAAGCACCAGCAGCTTCAGAGTCAGCACCAGGGGGTGGGATGGTGGTTCTGTCCTTCTTGCCAAGGCTGGCAGGAGTCGGCACAGGCTTTCTCTTCTTCTCTGACTGACGAACCGTGGTGTTCTTTCAAGATGTCTCTGGCAGCAGGTCTTTCCTCTGAATGCTGACTGCTTGCCAGCTGCATCCTTTTATATCCACGGAGCTGATGCAATTTGTCCTCCCTGCATGCGCAGGGAACACTTTGCATTCGCTTTGCATCCGCTATGCATCCTATAGGCATACATGATGCATCCGCATCATCCGCTATGCATCCACTCCTTCCGCTATGCATCCACTTCGCTATTCTCCCCCGGAAGCCCTGCGGATGTGTCATCCACTTCCATCTGCTTCCCTCCGCTAGGCTTCCTACGAACATCCGCTTACCATCTTTGCTATGTACTACCCACGTCCGTTCCTTTCCTTTGTTTTCCGTTCTGTTTATGCAAATTTGGGGCATTTTTGAGAGCAGATAACAACGGATGGAGCCACTCCCGAAATTTTGCTCGTCCACTGTGTCTTTTTTGCATACATTTTGCATCCGTCGGCCAGTGTGACCTAGCCTTAAGTGCTTCACCTGCATTTCTTTACTTGCACACTTTTTGTGTGTCCTATTTAAATACTGGGTTGAATATCTTTTCATAATCCTTTCTGAGTAGGATTTCTGTGAATATCCATTGGCAACTGCTCTGGCTTTATATCATTCAACTTCCCCATTTATTAATTGTACTTAACTTTAAATTTATATCCATTTGTATTCAATTGCCTTCCAATATTGCGGCAGTCAGATGAATGTCAGTTTTGTTTTCCCTGAACCAATACCATGACATCTTGTGCAGCTTTCCCCCTTGTGATGGCCTTATTTATAGGTAGCTGTTCAGTCTCTTGCCAAGCATTAAATCCACACACTTTGCAGGTTGTCACCATATATTGGAGTTTTCTACATGGCATAGCTTCACTTTCTGATTTGATTAAGTTCTATAGTATGTCCAGCTGTTGGCTGAATATGCTACCAAATCCCAACTCCTGGCTGGCCCTGCCCTCCCCTTCCAGGAGTCCCCATGCAGCCCATTTTGCATGCAGATAAGTATAGGTAGTACATGCGTGGAGGCTCAGGAAGGGTGAAAAACAGGCCTCCTGGAAGTTTGGGAAGGGTGGAGATGGGCCCATTTTCAGCTTCCAGAGAGCCTCCAAAGTCCATGGAGGACAAAAGTGCAGGAGGCTGACTAGGCCATGCCCATCATAGCCACGGCCACCCAGTAATCAGCCAGAGAACCCATTGCTAAAATTTTTGAAGCCCATCCCTGGCCTCATCCCTCCCAAAGCTGCTGTAGTCAATTTCCACTCTTGTGTGAGGCCACCAGCTTTGCTGTGGTAAGAGTCATGGTAAGAGGAATGCCATGGGGGGAAATGGTGTCTCAAAGTTTTCAAATTGATAGACTTTCACACTGTCTTAATTGTGAAATGCAGGATCCCTGCAAAAGGTTACTGTATGTGTCAAGAACAGATGGAAGTTGATTGATGTGAGGCATTTGATCAAGAATAGCTGTACTGTGCATTTCTGTGTGGCCAAAGATTCATCCTCAAGTTGTTGGAGAAGACAATCTGTCCATACTCTTCAGAAGCAATGAAGTTGAAAGATAGTCTACCTATTGAGCAGAAAGGTACCACATGTTGTACGGATGACTAGGAATGGTAATTCTGAAGCCGGATAAAAACTGAACATGCCCCCTATGGCAACAAGATCATGCACAGGCTGAAGTGTGTGCTGCTACAAGCAAAGATAAGTTGTAAGCTCAACCATAACCATGCAGGTCATCCTCAGGGATTGATATATATGTATAGGAACCAAGGAGTACATATTTTTCATCAGCTTTATCAATAGCTTCTTCTGATATGCCAGGATATAACTCAAGAAATGCAAAATAAAAGTCTGGAAAAACTCAAAGGGTAAATGTCAGCAGAGAACAACAAATTCCAATACAGAAAAACATATGAACTGAGAAATGCATACTTGGGACAACAGGGCATTGACGAACCATAACGAAACAGAGAGAAACATAACAATGGTTGTGAGAAGATGCCAAAATATGGTACCTTACCCAAAAAATTCTGTAGAGAAGCGGCGAGGACAATTTACTACCTATAAAACTATCTTCTGACAAATGCTACGGAAAAGATATTGCATTTCAAGAGATTGCACAAAGTCAAGTGTGGGTCACCTATAAGAATAATTAGCTGCTAAATCTACATTTACATCTCCAATGACACATGCTCAAAGCTGAGTAACAAAGCCACTGAGAGAATCATGGTGGGATACAGTAACAGTTCTTTAACCCTAAGATATACAAAGTCTCAGCCACCTCTGAGGTCTGGCAGGGTTGCGTGGAAAAACAAGTTGGCACTCATGTTCAGGTTGAGTCACGACTTGATTTATTCACCTCATAGCAACCCAATTCTAAACTCTGGCAAGATCGAACGGTTGACCCATGCAAAGTTGGTGCTGGGAGTGACTGCTTCTCAGCGTGTTACCTATCCAGTGACCCCATCTTCCCCTGTTCGCCTCTGCTCACCTAGCATCCGCCCAAAGTCCCTAATATCCCCCACGCCTCTTCCCCATGCCTAATCCTTGTGTGTTGCCTCTTCGCTGAACCTAACCATTGTGCATCCTCTGCAACACGGTTCTCCCCTAGTGTGTTCACCCTATCGTCTTCCCCCAATGATTGTGTTTTTATGTCCTGTCCCATTGTCATGGTGGCACATCATGGGTGATGCTGTATACTATTCGTGTCAGCTGATCTGCTACCAGAACTTGGTTCCACCCCAATCATTCGTAGGAGTGTTGTCTGTGCAAGAACTGGTGCGCTGTCCTGCCTGACACCCCTGGTTGGACCCCTCAGATGTGTCGAGCTCTGGGAAGGGGTGTAGAGCCTGACACAAAGTGGTCATGTGCAGCAAGGCATCCTTCAATAAGACCCTGCAACTGGGAGTCATGGATTAAGTGGGCTGTGAAGTAGGAATCATGCTTCACCATAGAACAATCAGTCAACAGAAAGGCTGGGGTTATGTCAACCAAACAGGCATAGTGGAAGCAGGAAACATGCCCAAAGCATCAGACAAAATTTGGGGGTTCTCTGAACTGCACAGAATCTTAGCTAGGGGCTCTCCAGAACCCCTACTAACTCCCAGCAGCCCACCCCTGGATGAGGCAGTTGTGGTGCTCCCATTAAGCATGGAGGTAGGTCTTCAGGGGTGGGATTCAAATTTTTTAACAACTGGTTCTGTGGGTGTGGCTTAGTTGATGGGCATGGCTTGGTGGTCATGTTATTGGCTGGGTGTGGCCAACTCAATATCACACACATTGAGGCATGCATCTCCTCACCTGGCCTCTCATGACTGTGGGGATGCTGCAACAGTCATAAGTGTGAAAAATGTTCATAACTCACTTTTTTCAGTGCCATTGTAACTTTGAATGGTCACTCCACACAAGCAAAGTGTCAGCAAAGGAAGAAAAAAGACTTCAGATAAGTTCCTGAGACAGGAAGTTTAGTCCTGTCAATAAGGGTTAATGGAGAGGCAGTTTCTGTAAGCAACACCAGAATGTTTCCTTCCTGCCTTCCTTACAGGATTAGGCCAGTAATTTCTTCTAACAACCGGTTCTCCAAACTGCTTAGAATGTTAATAACTGGTTGTAGTGAATACGTGCGAATCGGTAGAATCCCACCCCTGTAGGTCTTGTTTCATTTTTTTTTCAATGGAAAAGACTTTTTTCTTGCTGGATCTAGCTTCCTCCTGCTTCAGTGGGGGATAGTGTCTGAGATTGAGAATCCACAATAAAGTCATGTCTTCTGTGAATGATCTTTTAAGGTCATGTCCTTTGGGAATGATCAATGAGCTGTCCTGGAGTTGGGGCCAGGAGGCTGCCAGATTGGGCAAGCAAAGCTTTGCAGCAGACAAGTCCATTGTTGTATAATTGCTGTTATAAAGAACTGGATGATCTCCGGTCAGAAGATCCATCTCGTCTAACTTTACCTGACTTTCTTTTACTCCTGTAACTGTGCTCACCCATCCACTTGTTTTTCATGACCTCTAGAACAACCTGGCCTTCTTAACTCTCATCTAAAGTATTATAAAAGGATTCTGGTAAGAAGCATAGCAGCAAAGCAGCTTTATGCTTCTTGCTTTTCCTCTCCCCTGCTTCTGAATGGCTCTTCAGCTCTCAGTATTAAATGGAGATGAACCAGCATTTATTGAGCTCTTTACAACCTCATTCCATGCAGCTTCCATCATAGATTCGATTCACTGTTTAAATTAGCCTCCTCATATAATCTGTGTACGAAAGTCTACATTCCTTTGACCATTTGTTCTCATCTTCATTAATTAACTGGCTCTTTTCCATGGATAAACTGAGTCTAGCTGTAGCTTTCCTGTGTCTTTTGTCCTAAGCTGACAGAGCTCTGGCTTTGAAGGCACAAGCCATGGACACAGCAGAGAGGAAAGAATGGCATGCAACCTACTGATTTATACATACAAAGCCAGGTTGCTGGCAGTTCTCCCTAGCACATTATCCAGGCAAGCTGGCAGCCTGATTGTCCAAGAAAAGCCTAGAGTGAGTTCTGGAATGGCTCCAGGTTTGGGTGCACAAGCCTTATGATCAGTTGGATCACCCACAGCCAGGTTCACTTTCATTCTACCTATACAAGCTGGTAACAAGGTCAGTTGCTAGTGTATTGTGGAAGAAAAAAATATATAGGAAGCTTTCTTAACAGCATAAGGCAGATTTCAAAAAGGATACAAAATAAATATGAGTGGTAATCTTGTGTGTGCTTATTCCCAACGATTTTTGATTGTTTCCAATGAAAATGTTGTTTTTATAAGGTTGCAAAGTTTTATTGTTTTACATTGTTGTTGTCATTGTTATTTGGATTTAAAACATAGCTGACCACTCCAATGGGCTCTGGGCAGCTTACATTAATACAGTACTAAATCAAAACAATTAAAAACATAAATAAAACAACTCAGATTAAAATTCAAGCCTTAAAATAAAGATTTTTAATAATTACCAGCAAAATATACACACAACCCAAACAGCCCAGGCAGGAGAAGAAAGCCATATCTTGCTTTTTTGATCCCCAGGAGAGAGGCATCATCCATATTTTTTTTTTTTGGGGGGGGGATGTTTCAAAGGTGGGGGCTGAAACAGAGAAGGTACATTTCCTTAATCCCATAAAACAATAACATTTAATAGAAGGAAGGTGAAGTTCTTCCACTCTGCTGGACGTACCAGGTTGGCAGAAATAGAGACAGGTGTTTCCCTAGGTAACCAGTTTCTATGCATAGGGGCTTTAAAGGCAGCAACCAGCACCTTAAATTAACACCTGAGCCATCTAGTAACCAATCTAATTTTCATAAACAATGGTCACACATGAGCAATATCTATTCTTGCTCATGCCATTGAAGCCTCCAGATGGTCTTCAAAGGCAGCCCTGTGTAGAATACATTGCAATAATCTAATCATGAGGCCACCAGGATGTGGGTGACCATCTATAGGGCCTCCTGTTTGAAGAACAGGTGCAACTGACACACCAGATGCCCTGTGCAAAAATTCTCCTGACCGCAGCTACTACCTGCTCTTAGAGCAGTAGCTGTGAATCCAGAAGGACCCCTAAATTGCACACCAGTCTTGAATGGGAAAGTACAACCATAGGCAACACCAAGACATAAGGATGGAAATGTCCCTGACCCCAGAGCTAAAGGGTGGACCAAACAGCCACAGCCACTCATTCTTATCAGGACTGAGCTGAAATCTGTTTCTTCTCATCCAGGCCCAATCAGTCTCAAGACACTGGCTCAATACCATGGCAGTTTCATTTGTGCAGCCCAGAGTAGAAATGTAAAGCTGGATATCTGCAATGTATTGATTGTACAGAAGCCCAAACAGACAGATGATCTTTCCCAGCAGTTTCAGATTGCTCAACCTACAAGAGCCTGGTGACTTGAGGACTTGCCTGTCTCACAATATCTAAGTGGTTCATAATTTACAAGCATAATTGGTGCCAGACATTTTGTAGCTAGGTGTTTGTGGCCTCTTGGCTTCTGGCCCCTCTAGCAGCCAAATCAGAGGAGGCAGAGGCGTGGAAATCAAGGTCAGCATTAAGGCAACCTGAGAACTCCAAGGGGGAAGAGGAAATGGAGCTGGGAGAGAGAGAGAGAGAGAGAGAGAGAGAGAGAGAGGGAGAGGGAGAGGGAGAGGGAGAGGGAGAGGGAGGGGGAGAGGGAGAGGGAGAGGGAGAGGGAGAAGGAGAGAGAGGGGCTGTCTGTCAGTCCTCAGATGGAGAGTCAACAGCCCCCAGGTCTGGAATGGCTGATGAAAAGAAGGAACAGCTGGGTCCAGTGCCTGACACGCAGATGCACAGAAGGCAGAGGAGAGGAGAGCAATGGAAATCCATGAGCCAATCCTTGGGAAGGAAGAGCCACCCTGCTAGCAAAGACCCACCCTAGCTCTGGAAATAAAAGGCAGTGGGCAGAGATGAATAGTTGACAGACAACTATTTATCTCCTAGCCAGACGGATTTGTTAGCCTGTGGTGAGAGATAAACTTTTTGCCAGGGCTGCTGACACTCCTAATAAAGGAATTTTTGAGTTAACTTCAGAGGGTTTATCATGTTTGGGCAGCTGGGTCAAAATACTAGGTAAGACAATCGTTAAGTAAATTGCACCTGATGTTATGACTTTTTTGCCATGATTGTTAAATAAATCACTGCCAATTTGTCTCATTGACTTTGCTTGTAGGAAGCTGGCTGAGAAGGTTGCAGATGGGGATCACATGACTCCAGGATGCTGCAACCACCATAAATATATGGCAGTTGCTGGACTTCCAGTTGCAAGGCTTTGGTGGCGGCAGTAATCCGTAATTGTGCGCGGTTCCTGCTGCGCTCGCTGCTAGGTGCCCCCGATCCAGCTGGATTTGGAGGCTATGGTTACCCCGTAGACATAACTGAAGACAGGGGAGATCCAGGCAGGGGTCTGGGGGAATCGCAATCCCCCTCCTCAGCCAGTTTAACTCCCTTTTCCCAAGGCAGTGGAGCGATGGTCAGCCACAAAGAAGCTTTCATGGCCGCCACAAAGAAGCTTTCAGCTAGTTAAGATTGCGCAGGAGGAAGTTTGAAGAAGTGAAAGTTTTTGGCTGAACTGGGAAAATAAGTTACATCTTTATTCTGGAAGTTCAACTTTTTAAAGGATCATTGTTTCCTAACAAGATCTTTAAAAGCGGCAGAGAAAAGTTAAAGGGAAAGGGTTTTTTTCTTCTCACTCTCCTTCCCCATGGAAATAGCAGATGGAAATCGGAAAAACCTGCTTTGGCATAGAAGGTAATTAAATCTGAAAATTAAAGCCAAGGGGATATTAAGATTTCTGAACATTGGAACTAAAAACCAAAAATTTTCTTTCTTTTTTTTTTTTGCTTTAAGTGGGAAGGGAAAGGCAAAGAATATATATTAAGATTTTGTTGGAGGAGATGGCTTGGAACTTTTAAGATCAGAGATAACGGCAATAAGACTTTCAAAAATTACTTTGGAACTGTGTAATTAAATTTCACCCCAGGAAAAGATAGTACAAAAAGAAGAAAGTGCTAAATGAAACAGTTTGTGCTGATTTGGATTGCTTTGTGACTTTGGGACTCTTGGAAACTATTTTTTGAAAGACTAAAATTATTTGGGTTTTTTTTTTTTTTTTAATCTTACAATGGCATTATCTGTTGAAGAATTAAAAATAGAATATAAAAAGTTAAAAGAAGAGGAACAAGAAGGCAAGGGCTCTTCTGGATCTGTTTTCCACTTCTTAGAAATGGCAATTTCTACCTACCAGGAATTACAACAACAAGAAAGCTGGGATGAAGAAGAAGAAGCCATCTTTAGTGGACAAATAATTTTAGTTGAGGAAGAAAAGGGAAAGGGAAAGAAAATGGAGAATTGAAGATTTAAAAAAACAACCAAGAAAGGGAAAAATAAGGTGAAAAATGGATACAATGTCAGGAAGCAACAGAAAAGAGGAATACAACAGAGAGGGGAGACCAAGAGGGCGGAGATTGAGAGGTGGGTGGGACAAAAACTAGACTGGATAAGAGAGGAAGGGAAAAAGGGTAGAGAAGTTATAAAGACTTAAAACAAGATGTTAAAAAACAGGGGTTTTTTTAGAGACAAAGGGTAAAATGTAATTAAAGAAGAGATTCTGCAAAAGTGCACAGGATTGCATTGTAGTATTTGTATTTGAAATAGAGTTAAAAAATTGGAATATTATATGAGTTAACAATATATTAAAGGGAATGTGTAAAATGTCTAATAAAGTTTAATAAGCTATGGAACATTGTTTTTACTATACTATAAGCTTACTATTTTTTCTCTTTTTTATTATTTTAAAATGTACTATGTAGAATGCACCAAGCAGAATCAGTATGGAAATTATATATTATTTTAAGTGTTAAATCTAGGGGAAAGATAAAAAGTCGTCATACTTCAACCAGTGATTACAGAGAAATTTTGCAGTAAAGAGAAAAGAAAAAATAGATAATTGAAAAAGAACGGACAAAAGATACAAGTAAAATAATTTAAATTGAGATGAAATAAATAAAATAGAATTGAGAAAGTGAAAAGAGGGGAGAAAACATATAGAAAATGTAGAATGATAAATGAGATATGAAATAATATATAAGGTGAGCATGAATTTGATTTATGTCTGTATAAAAATATGCTAACCCAGGATAAAGCAGCTTTCCCCCAAAAAAGTTTTATGTTTTCATGTTTTGTTAAGTTAGTTTATTGAGAATTAATAAAATTTTGAAAGAACGTTAGAAGAGAATAATGAAATTGTAAACAAGACAGATGAAAGTATAAGTACAATGAATAAAGAGTAATAGAAATTTAGGTAAAAGGAGAAGTTGGAAAAAGAATAAATAAGATATGCATATGTGATAATCTGGAACTATGTTGTATTCAAATAAGATGTTTTATTTGTTTTGTTAAAATTTAAGAAGCAGTTTTTAGAAAAGAGATTTTATGTTATTAGGTTTTATGTTTTGTTTGTTTGTGTATTGTCTTTAAAAACTAATAAAATTTGTTTTTTTTTTAAAAAATACATGGCAGTTGCCAAATGCCCAAATTTTGATAATGTGATTATGGGGTATTGTCAGAAGAATAACTTGGGGTTCCAACTCAAACTGGAATACATAAAAATGAGAACTGTGAGGAAAGCTATGAGGAAAGAAGAAATATTTATTCCTAAAAGCAAAACAGTTGGCTTTAGGGGCAGAATGCAGAGAAATAGGATACAGCAGATTTTTATAGGGGGAGCTCGTCTGCAGTATAGAAAGTGTCTACATGCTGATTCTAGGTTGGCACTTGAGGAGCACCTCTCTCCCTCTCCCAGATGCATCATGGCTGCCTATAGGATGCATAGCGGAAGCGTAGTGGATGCGTAGCGGATGAAAAGCGGTCACTGCGCATGCGGGGAGGATGAATTGCATCAGCTCCGCAGATATAAAAGAATGCAGCTCGCAAGCAGTCAGCATTCAGAGGAAAGACCTGCTGCCAGAGACATCTTGAAAGAACACCATGGTTCGACAGTCAGGGAAGAAGAGAAAGTCTGTGCCTACTCCTGCCAGCCTTGGCAAGAAGGACAGAACCACCATCCCACCCCCTGGTGCTGACTCTGAAGCTGCTAGTGCTTCTGCTGCTGCTGCTGCTGGTGATGGTGCTGCTGCTGGTGTTGCTGCTGCTGGTGCTTCTCCTGCTGGTGCTTCTGGTGCTTCTTCTGCTGCTGCTGCTGTGATGGACCAGGCCTAAGGCCCCAAAGCCCTGCTACTGAAGGCCCTGAAGCCCCTGCCAGAGGGAGGAAGAGGCAAGGCAAGGAGAAGGGAGAGAGGAAACAGTACTCCATTTCCGAAGATCATGAGGAGGAGGTGCTGGAATGGCTGAGGGAGAATGAGTACCTGTGGGGAAAGGGCCACAGGCTCTATCGCAACACCAAGAGGAAGCAGGCAGCATGGAGGGACAAAGCACAGAGGCTGGGCTACACTTCAGACGTACTCCTTGGACGGTGGAAGCACATGCACACCTGGTATGGCAAGCTATACCTAAAGAAATCTGGGCAGGCCGCTGTCAAGCTCACTGACCTGGAGATGTACGTCATGGCCAAGTGCAGCTTCCTGGAAGGTGAGATCCCTCTGTCAACCCTCTCCCTCAGACAGCCCACAGAGAGCCACTCCTCTTCCAGCCTTGAGACAGCTACCGTGTCCAGGCAAGTGTCTTTGGAGGGCCCCACGGCAGAGACCCTCCCCGACAGCTGCACTCCCTATGCCAGAGGACGTGGAGGATCCCCTGTCTCAAATGGAGCAAGAAGAAGCAGCAGCCAGAGACCAACCCACCCCCACCCCCAGCTCCACCTCCACAGAAAGCAGGCAGAGAGGCAGACTGGAGGGCCAGAGCCACACTGTCCTGCTGGAGATCAGGGACACCATCAAGACCAGCACAGATCTTCTCTCTCAGCTGGTCCACAGTGATATGCCATCCTCTAACTGCAAGCCCTTCATCACGTACATGAGCCAGACCCTCATGGAACTGCCCGAGGCCCAGTACCAGGTGATGAAGGAGAAAACCACAGCACTGCTGCACCACCCTCCGGGCCCAGCTGAACCTGCTCCAACCCAGTCCAGGACTGCTCCTCCACCCCAGGTGATGTCACAGCCCTTCCACGGCTTTCAAAAGCCCCTCACCTACCAAGCCTACCACTACCAGGTCTTCCCACAGCAGAGGCATCCCTTCCCAGTCCAGGCCCAGGTACATCGCACGCCACAGATGCCTCACCTCACCCAGCTTCAGACCAGACAGCCCCACTACACTCCTCCTTCATCCACCCCACAGCCAAGCCCCTCAACAGAAAATCTGTCTTCAGTACTGTGCCTGACATCCCAGGTTCTTGAGGAAGGGCCTCTCAACTTCACGAGACTGAGTCAGCTCTCTAAGAGCTTCCTGAACACACCATCCCCTGTTGTATTCTCGGGGCCAGGCACCCCAATGGCACTTCAGACCAGCACTCCAGCCATGGCCACCTCCACAGTCCCTGGCCGCTCGACAGCTGAGACCATGGACATGCCTCAGAGTGACTGAGAATAGTGCCAGAGACTGAGTTGTTACCTGTTCACTTTATCTTTGCTTAGAGACACTTTACTTGGTCATACAGTTTACTTAAGACAGTTGTTAATAAAGGTTATCTTTGCTTCACACACTTGGTTCATTTTATTGACTTAATAAAGTGTTGGTGAAAACTTTGAAAAAAGGGTTAAACCTTTGCATGCTTGTGGGATAGGTAGGGATAGTTGTGGGATGGATAGCTGTGGGATGGGTAAGGATAGCTGTGGGATTGGTAAGGATAGCTGTGGGATGGATAGGTGTGGGATGGGTAAGGATAGTTGTGGGATAGATAAACCTCCAGTGCAAGCATAGTGGGACTGTATGGTCCACCCTCCAAGCTGCCACACATATGGCCCTTTATTATCAATAACAATTTATTCATTGATCAACACATTTCAAAATAAACAAAACTCTTTATTAAAGCCCTATTCATTGTAAGGCCACTCAACATACATGGCACAATCTCATCAGGGTGATGAGACAGGCTCAAGGAAGCATCCATTAAGCATCTACCATCCTGTCTTGCCACTCCACTGCTCCAGCTGGGGAGTTGCACCAGTGTTTCAGGAGGTTGCGCTGCTTCTTCCCTTCACGTGAAGCTCTGTTGGGGCCTTGTACATCCACAGTGTCTATCAGGTTTTCTCCTTGCCTCCATTCACCAGGCTCCATGTCCCCATTCCCTTGTTGACGGTCCACAAGCCGGTTCTGCAACACTGGGTAGCGGGTGCACATGAGATTGTGCAGGATGCAGCAAGCTTCCATGATGCTCCTCACAGTCCCTGGGTGATGCTGCATGGTGGTGAGAAGTACCTGGAACCTGTTGGCAGGATGCCAAAGGCATTCTCCACCACCCGTCTTGCCTTGGACAGCCTGTAGTTGAAGATCCTCTCTTCACGGGTGAGGTATCTGGAACTGTATGGCTTCATGAGGTAGGTTCTGAGGGAGAAGGCATCATCACCCATGATGAAGTAGGGCACATCTTGTGTGTCATTGGGTAGGGGGTCTGGATCTGGAATACCCATGATGAGTTTGCGTTCCAGCCCATTCTTGAGGTCACTGGCATTGTATACCTGGCTATCTGAAGCTGACCCATTGCCTGAAGCATCGATGTACATAAACTTGTAGTCAGCATCAACCATGGCAAAGAGGATGATACTGGAGAAGCCCTTGTAGTTGTGATAAGTGGATCCTGAGTTGGGTGGAGCTTTGCAGGCCATGTGCTTCCCATCGATGGCTCCAACAGTGTGGGGAAAGTTCCACCTCTGATACCACTGTTCTGCAAGTTTCCTCCAACCTTTTTAGTGGTGGGGCACTGGAGGAGCTCCTCCACATATTCTTCGATGATGGCCTGCACCACTTCTCTGACCACTTTGCTGATGGTGTTGTGTGGCACCCTCCAGGTGTACTGCATGTTTCTGTACGTGCTTCCAGAGGCCAGGTGGCGCAGATTCAGTGCCACCTTCAGTCCAGGTTCCAGGCTGGGACAGAAGTTGGTGCTCTGCTTGGTCAACCTGGGTCTCAGACGCTCCACAATTTCGTCAAACATGGCTGGTGGCATCCTCATTAAGTGCTGGAATGCACGAGGGTCTTCATTCCTCAGCTCCACCATCAGCTTGTCATAGAGTCTAAACTCCACTCTTCTCCCGATCCATCTTCAGACTCAACCAGCTCTTGGACGTCTCCTTCTTTTCCTTCCGTAGAATAGGTGAAACAGTTTGAAGAGGGCTTGGTTCTGGTGTTGAATGATGGTGGCTACCATAAGGAGTGTGTGATGATCCATGGTGGAGATCAATGGATGATGTGGAAGAGCAAGAGCAAGGGTGAAGAGGTCTGTACACCACGGCTGCTGGACTGATAGTGAGATCCAGTGGATTTCCTCCCCCTTTTTATAGAAAATGTCGGTTTTCCGCTCGGTGTCCTTCCACATACTTTATACATCCTCCAGACATCCTAAATATTGGAGATATGTCCCATATACGAACGTTTTGTCCATTTTAATGCTTTATATATGAGATATATATGCTTACATCCTTTCTATTTCCGTGATACTAATGCTGTGTGGACGTTCTGTGTACCTTTTGCTTCCTCCCTCTTTCTGCTTTCAGCTGCAGCGGATGTGAGTCAAAGGGATGTCCAGAGGATGCTAAGAGGATACAGCGGACGTGTAACGGATGACAACGGATGTAGAACTTTTATTGCCTGTATGTGTCGCTGATGGAGATTGTATGCGGCGGAAAGTTCATCTGCTCAAAAAGTTGTGTGCAGCTCAAAACTTTTTGAGCAGATAAAATAGCAGTAGACGGATGTTTGACGAATAGAGCATATGAATCACGTACGCTGTGAGTACACAACGGATGCATCGCGTTTTCCAATGGATGGCAAGCTTTTTTGTCCGTTTTACATCCTCTTTGCATCCGTTGGTGTAGTGGGACATGGACTTTAATTAACTCGGTGCTTGTAGATTTTATCCTTTTGATATGTGGATTAGATCTGGATATCTTCTTTTGGAATTTGAGGAAGTTTGCTGATTTAATAAACTGGAGACACTGATTATCAGACCACTGGCATCTTTCTTGGTACTAACTGTGAATGTGACTTTTCCTCATTCTTTCTTTGTTTTGGGGGTAATTATAGTGAATATTCAGGTGACCATGTACAGGATTTCACATTAATGAGGTTTTTAGACTGTTTGGTTTATAGAAATCTCAACGCTCCAGAAAGATAAAGGTACGAAGCCTTCATTTGGTAAAGCATAATAGATTAAGGTAAACAACTATTGTTAGTTTGTTTGAGCTCTTAATTTATTGATGCAGGGAACACCAGTAGTGTGGTAATGCAACCAAAGAAGAAACAGTCTGTAAAACATGGCAGGTAAAATACCTTCCATTCTAAAGTTTATTACTTGTATTTTCCTGTCATTATTATAATACAATCAGTTTCAGTAAAAGCCATAAAATGCATCATATCCATAAAATATCATTTACTAGAGGCTTCTGAATCAAATAGAAGGCCCTGAGATTTCTGGCTCTTTTTACTTAATGAACCATACATCCTGGAATTATGACCCATATTGCTTGGCAACGGCAATCCCAGCCTCCATTGCCATTGTAACCTGAGGATCACCTATAATGACTTTTTGGTAAGCCCTTTGTCTTCATCCATCTCTTTGATCCCATAATTTGTGTGGTGGTTTGGGTTGAGAGAGAGTGACTGGCCCAAAATCACCCAGCTGGCTTTCATGCCTAAAGTAGGACTAGAACTTACAACTTTCCAGTTGCTGGCCTGGTATCTTAATCACGAGATCAGATTGGTTTAGATGCTTCATAATATACCTGAATCCTTTAAAGCAACTTTTTTGGAATCAAATCAAAACCTTTAAACAGCCCTGGTCTTCAAGAAGGACCAGCCAAACAATACTCATCAAATTAACAACTTCTGTATTCCTATGACAACTACAGTATCAATACAAATGCCATAACTATAGACAAGGTAAGAAAATCACAGTGTTCAGATCCAGGTAAGATCAGGATCAAGGAATGCTCCTGTAAATCTTTGAGGATTTTTTTTGGGGGGAAGGCTCTTTGGGGGTAATAATACCATTATTCCTCGCTTTGGTTAAGTCCTGGACTTTTGGAAAATACCCTGTTTAAAAACTGTGATATTAGTTGGATAAGTAGACAGTGCTAACCATAATGTTCTTTGGTCTTTGGCCAAATAATCTACATACTTGTGCAATACTTTGCATATGTGGCATATGTTATTAATTCAGGTAATAATTCAGGTAATTAATAATGCAACCAAGTCTGTATTTTTTTTATCATATCAAAGAAGAAAGAATTTGTCATCCATATTGATTGGACCCTCCTCAATACGTTTTATTTTATTTTTTTTAAAGTTTTTATTAATTTTCTACAAACAAACAAACATACAAAACATTAAAAACATCTACTCTCATATATACTTCCGGTGTATCGGTTGGTTCATCAGTTTTGTGCATTCATTTTATAGTGTCAATTACAATTATATTGCATAACCACTCATATTGTCAATCCATATTCTAATATTACTAAAAAAAAAATAAAAAAAAAAATCTTTTTCTGACTATACTTTTAATCATTCATGCTTTGCGAGATAACAATACTTCAAACAGTTTATTCTATAATTTGTCGTATAATCATAACAAATCAATCCTAAAAACTCTTCATATATATAATATTAATGCTCTATTATTGTATTTTATCATCTAACCATTGATAAAAAAAACCCCAAATTGCATAAAATTGTTTATCTTCTTGTTCTCTAATTTCAAATGTCAATCTACTCATCTCAGCACATTCCAATATTTTCTTAATAATTTCTTCCTGCAATGGTATTTTCTCATTCTTCCAGTTTTTAGCAAATACAATCCTAGCCGCCGTTAATACATTTACAATCAAATATTTCAAATCTTTATTATATATATCAGGTAAAATTCCCAATAAAAAGATCTCTGGCTTCAAGTCTATGTGTTTCTTTGTCATTTTTTCCAACCACATGTGAATTTTAGTCCAATATTTTCTAGCATTCTCACAAGTCCACCACATATGATAGTATGAGCCAGGTATCTGATGACATTTCCAACATTTTTCAGATTTATTCTTGAACATTCTTGCTATTCTTGTCGGGGGAAGGTGCCACCTGTAAAACATCTTATACAAGTTTTCTTTATATGCTATTGACATTGTCATTTTATAATTTTGAGTCCACAATTTTTGCCATTGTTCTAAATCAATTCCATATCCAAAATTCTTCCCCCATGCAATCATAGTTTCTTTAACTTGTTCTTCCTCTAGCTTAATTCCCAATAAATAACCATATAACTTTTTAATCACTTTCTCATCAGTACCCATCAATATCTTATCTAAATCAGTCTGTTTATCATAGAATCCTTCCGTTTTAAAATCTTCAAGATATCTTGAGTGTATTTGCGCATATGAAAACCAATTCATCCTTATACCTTGTTCCTCTAAATTTTGGATTGTTTTAAGTCCACCCTTTTCATCCAACAGTTCCCCATATCTAACTGTTTGTTCCTTTTTATAGATCATAGGATAGGAAAATGCTTCAATAGTCGATAACCAAATTGGAATTTTCAAATAACATTGTTTTTTTATCTTCTCCCAATTTAACCACAAAGACTCCCGTATATAATGTCTTCTGAAATACCCCTGTGTTTTAGTTCCCTTGTACCATAAAAAAGCATGCCAGCCCAACAGTAAATCATGTCCTTCTAATGTCAACAATCTATGTTTTCTTAATGTTATCCATTCTTTGACCCACATCAAACTTGCAGCTTGATAATACAATTCCCAATTAGGCAGGCCAAAACCTCCTCTATTTCTAGCATCTTGCAAAAGTTTTAACTTTATTCTCGCTTTTTTACCTTGCCATATAAACTTCAACATAGTTTTATTTAAATCTTCAAAATAGTCTTTTCCAAGTCTAATTGGTATTGTTTGAAAGAGAAATAAAATTCTAGGTAAAATATTCATCTTAATTGTTGAAATTCTCCCTATTAATGACAATTGTAAATTTTCCCATTTCTTCAAATCTGTAATTATCTGTTGTTTAAGTTTAATATAATTATTCTCTTTTAATGTGCTACATCTTGCTGTCAAATATATCCCCAGATACTTAACCTTGTTTGTAATTTGAATTTTCAAAAGATCTGTCAGTTCTTCTCTTTGTCTCAATAACATATTTTTTGTCAAAATCTTTGTTTTATCTTTATTTATTTTCAAGCCAGCCATCTCACCATATGTCTCTACCTTTTCCAATAACTTTGGAGCGGTTTCTAACGGGTCTTCCAGAATAAAAGCTAAATCGTCAGCAAAAGCTTGTAGTTTAAATTCTTCCTTTTTAATTTTCATTCCTTTTATATTTTTGTCATCTCTAATATTTCTATTCAACACTTCCAAAGTTAATACGAATAACAAAGGAGATAGGGGACATCCTTG
This sequence comes from Laticauda colubrina, assembly GCA_015471245.1. Classification (NCBI taxonomy): domain Eukaryota; kingdom Metazoa; phylum Chordata; class Lepidosauria; order Squamata; family Elapidae; genus Laticauda; species Laticauda colubrina. Next base: position 4,648,255 of record BLBF01000063.1, read on the forward strand.
TCTTGTACCTCTTCTTATATTAATAAGATCTGTAAATTCTCCCTCCATCATTACCTTTGCTGTCTGTTTATTATATATGGCTTCTATTGCTTGAATAAATTTTCTGGCAAAGCCCATCTGTTCCAATAATAATAACATAAATCTCCAGTTCACGTTGTCAAATGCTTTTTGAGCATCTAGGAATATCAAAGCCATTTGTTTTTCAGGATGAGCCTCATAATATTCCAAGGTATCCAAAATTACTCTCATGTTGTCTCTAATTTGTCTCTTTGGTAGAAATCCATTTTGATCTGGATGGATAAAATTATTTAAATATTTTTTCAGTCTTTCTGCTAAGATTGAAGCAAAGATTTTATAATCTGCATTCAATAAGGAAATAGGTCTATAGTTCTTAATTTGCAACGGGTCAGCCTCTTCCTTTAAAATAAGTGTAATATAAGCCTCTGACCATGTTTTGGGTGTCATCTTTTTTAACATAACTTCATTCATAATTTCTAACAATGGAGTGTTCAATGATTCTTGAAATTTTTTATAGAATTCTGCCGGAAGCCCATCTGGACCTGGTGCTTTCCCATTATTTTGTCTTTTAAATGCTTCATTTAGTTCCATCATTGTTATATTGCTTTCTAACATTTCTTCAGTCTCTTTAGGTATCTTCGGTAAGTTAACATTCTGTAAATACTGTTTAATTTTTTTCTCATCAATATTCTCTTGATTATATAGTTGTCCATAATAATCTCGAATAATTTCCTTTTTCTCCTTATTACCACAACAAACTTGACCTTGATCATCTATTAGTTTCAATATTTTTCTTGATTCCTTCTCCTTTCTCAGTTTATATGCTAGCCATCTACCTGGTTTATTTGCGTCTTCAAAATAATTCTGTTTAGAATTTCTAATTTTCTGTGCCAGTTCTTCTTTCTCTATTAATTCCATTTTATGCTTAATTACATCCAGTTTCAATTTAATATCTTTTTTCTGTGGTATTTTCTGTAATTCTTTTTCAAGTCTTATATATTCATCTTCCAAGGCCTTAGAGGTTTGTCTTTTTCTAATATTCTTTTTTCTTGTATAGTCTATTATCAAACCTCTTACATATGCCTTCATTGTATCCCAAACATTCTGTATTGAGGTATCTTCTTTTTTATTTTCTTTTAAAAAAAAGACCAATTCCTTCTCCATCCATTGTATAAAATCTTTCTCCTTTAAAATGGTATTGTTTAATGTCCATCTCGATCTTTTTCTTTGTCCCTTCCATTTAATTGTCATTGGACTATGATCTGCCCACGTACTTATTTCAATATTTGTTTCTTGAATAGTAGATATTAGTTCTGTTGAGATCCAAATCATATCTAACCTGGACCATGATAAATGTCTATTAGAATAAAAAGTATATTGTTTAGTTTTAACATTTCTTTCTCTCCAAATATCTTTTAAGGTTAATTCATCTGTCATTTTAAAAAAAGATTTAGGGAGAATCTTTCTATTTTGTTTTGTTGTTGTTGTTATATAGTCCAATTTATTGTCCACAATTCCATTAAAATCTCCCATCATGATTATGTTAACATAGTCCAGTCTAATTATTTCCATATGTAGTTTTTTATAAAACTCTTCTTGTTTATCATTCGGGGCATAAATTGCAATCAAGAGTATTTTTTTATTATTATCCATTATTTCCACCATTAATACTCTTCCATCTTCATCCGTGTAGATCAGTTTTGCTAGAATATCTTCTTTAATGTAGAGAACCACTCCTCTTTTCTTACATTGAATCAAAGAAGTAAATATTTTCCCTAATTTTGGCTGTACTAACAAATGCTCATGTTGCTTTTTAATATGAACTTCTTGTAAGCAAATTATATCAAATTTTAATTTCTCTAATTTGTGAAAAGTTTTCCTTCTTTTAACAGCTGAGTTAAGTCCATTTATATTCATTGTAATCAATTTTTTTTCTTCCATGATTATGCTTTATATTTAGGTCTAACAGCTCTCGTAGCTCTCACTTCACGTTGTTCTTTACTGTCTACCTGTCCACCTGCAACTCCTTTCTCTTTTTCAATCTCCAGTTGTTCCTCCAGAAGCTCAATTAATGAGATCTCTTTCTCTGCCACCTCTTTTTTTCTTCCAAAAAATTCTGTATAAAAAAGTTCTGCTTTTTCAATTGAGTCAATTCTATGTCTCTGCTCTTGCCACGTAAAAATTAGTCCTTCTGGTATCAGCCATCTGTAGTTCACTTCATTTTCCAGTAGCACTTTGGTCAAAAATCGATATTCTCTTCTCATCTCTCTCACTCTTCTAGGTATTTGTTTTAAAACTACAATCTCTTTGTTTTTATATTTCAATGCTTTTTCTCTTGCCACTTGTAATATTTGTGTTCTGATGGATTTTTTAGTAAATCTAATATGTACTTCCTTTGGTAGTTTATTTCTCATCGCATATCTTGTATAAACTCGGTATATCTCATCTACTCCGTCCATCATTTTTTCCTCAGTAATTTCCAGAAGATCTGCCAATATTTCTATCATTATCACAGCCAAGTTTTCTCCTTTTTCCTCTTCTATATTTTGAAATCTAAGATAAAATTCTGATCTTTCCATCTCCCACCTCAACATCCCATTTTTTTCTTGTTCTATCACTGTTAATCTAGTGTCAATATTTCCAATCTTCTCCTCTCTTTGTTTTCCTTCTTCCTCAATTTTTTGGAATCTCTCCTCATATTTTCCCATCATTTGTTTAAAATTTTCATCAGATTTCTCTATTTTTTTGTCCATGGTATCTATTTTTATCTTAATATCTTGAATTCCTTGCATAATCATCTGTAAATTTACTTTTTCTTGTTCCTTATCTTGCTTCAACATTGTCTGAATTGAAAGTTGTCCTTCAAGTGGTGGGGAAGCAGAGGTAGAAGCAAAAACGCCGAATGATTTTGGCTTCCTGCTCATTTTAATATTTCCAAGTCTTCAAGCTCTCTTTGACTTTAAATCCAGCTGGTGTAGTAACCAAATATAGTCCAAAAAATCAAAAAAAAAATAAATACGTCAATACGTTTTAGATGAGATTGTAACCCAAGCAGATGAGAAAGCTACAACCTGTTTCAAATACTTAAGTATCCTTAATATTCCCTTATAAAGATATTGGACGATGATGATTAACAGATCGGTTTAATAGAATATATAGTAACATAGATTGTAATTCTGAAGGAAGCAAAGTGAGAGTTGTGAAGCTATCTTAAAAAATTGCATTTTTATTTCATCTTGTTGTAATAGGTTTAGTTGCCTGCTAAGAGGAAGCAGAAAAACTAATCTTATTCCATATACAACCTTAAGAACTCAGCTTCGCTTTGCTCTTCTTTTTTTTAAATAAGAGCACAATTATTCAAAATGCTGTGAAGTATCTTAATAGCAAATGAGAAAACATTTCCTTGTTGTTTCAAATTATTCTCCAATTTAATATCAAGGAAAACAGAAGCCTATTGATTTTTGAAACAAGTTCAATACAATAATTCACAGCCCAAGAAAGAACAACATTTTTTTTTTACAAATAAACACTACTGTGTATGTATACAATGTGATTAAAGGTCTCAGGCCAATGATTGGATTGATCACAATGTATTTTCTTCTGGGGAAAAAAAAGTTAGATTATTCAGAAATCTGTGGTATATACACGATGTCAGCCATTTAGATGGAAGACGATAGAAACACCAATAATGGAGGAATGGATTGTGAAGATGTCTGGGTTTGCAGAATCAGCTAAATTGACTTGTTTGATGAAGAATGCAACTACAATTACCTTTATAAAAAAAACGAAAACTCTTTATAGACTTTTTGCTGAAAATGGATAAAAATGAACTGCTGTGTTCAAGGTTTACTGGTTTAAAATATTGGTTTATGGGAAGAAGGAAACTGTGATAGGGAGTATGGGAGGGTGGAAGTGGTAATTACTATATTTGTAACTCCTTCAAAGAAGATGAAAAGTCACTTCTTTCGTGTTTTTACTTGCTTTTTTGTTATCCTCCACTTTTTCTTTTACCCTTTTGTAATTTTTCCTATTTCTTTTCTGTATTCCTGTACTTTTTAAAATCTTTGTCAAATCCAATTTCTGATCAAATGTATTGCAGACATAATCTTAAATCTTTGCAATATATATTTTAAAAATAAAAATTACTTTAAAAAGTCAAGATGTCAGCCATTTAATATATCATTTCCTCAGTAGCACCAGACTGGTGTTTTAGGGTAATGTAGGATAGAAACTCCCTGTTTCTGCTTATCAGGGTCATTCCTCTTTGCTAATATTCATCCATCCAATAAAATCAAAAATGGCAACATTTGTAATCAGTCAGTCATAAAGGCTTCATGGATATTTGTGAAATATATACTTTTTTGAAAGATGCCATGAAAAGTCTGAATGGCTGTGCTGTTTTAGTTTTAATGAGCTACATTCAATCAGAATATAATGGTTAGAAATTCCTCTGGAAGAATTAAACATGTTCAACAATCATACAGTCCTAATCATGTTTACTCAAAAATTAGTGGGATTTGTCTTCCAGATAAACAGTGGTGCCATATGAATTTTTTTCTCAGTCTCTACAGTTAAAATGCATGAAATCAGCAAAAAAAATATTCAAATATATTTAATTATTGGTGTAGTTTGCACATATTTTCCCCATTTTTTTTTGCAAACAATTCAGTGCACAAACATCTGATAATATCTACAGATAACTGGATTCAATTCTCTTCATTCTGGCCAGTATGTCCAATGAATGTTGTAAGAGTGGGGTACCAAGTGTCAGTGTGGGATCATTGACATCTTTTTGAACCACAATTTTGCTAGAAGCCAACACTGGGTAACAAAATAAACTATTTTCACATTCATTACAAGCAAGAGATGTATACAAAGATATGCCTGGCTGTGTCCACATATCTTCTCTTCAGTGTGTATATTTCTAGATTAGGTATACTTCTGCCAGATAGTTGACAGATAGAATGATTACTTTTTAAATGCATTAACATATAAGAATTCCAAGCATCCGTCTACATAGTGGGAGATAAGAAAATACACTGCGATAAAAATCATGGATGATAGGAAAATTGGCAGCATCACAATATTGGGATTCGGGTCTTGCAAACACCTTGAATTTATTTCTAGCATTTCTAGTTAATAGAATTGCACAACAGTATTGGAAAAGATAATGAAAGATAATTTAGTTATATCTTCTTTTCCAACTTCTTCTAATTTACATTTTGTACCAAAACAGGAAAAAAAAGAACCTGATTAATGTTTATTTAATCACCATAATTATTTATGTATTCCATACTATCTAATAATAACTCTGAGTTACTATAATAATAACTGAGTTATTATAGATAATTCTTAGTACAAAGTTACCGGTCACAAAATTTCACAGTTCCACTTAAGCACTGCCAAAATGTACCAGTCAGAGTTGTCTGTTGATAATATACCACACAATGTGAGCTGAATCAGTAAGGACTGAGTAGGGAAAAAATTCAAACCAGAAAGAAGTGAATAATTTGATTGTTTTTCAATACCAGTGTCCAACAGAATATACATGCACATCATTTTTCCTCCCTTTCAGTGAGTAGTGAATATTTCAAGATGGCTTTTTTCTATACTTAGATGAGAAGCGATTGGCTTTGTAGACAAGTAACATGATTCATGTACAAGAAAAGCAACCTGTCCATTAAAAGCAATACCAGCTTCTATTTGCATGAGAGGTTAATATAAGTAATATTCACCCTAAGACAAAGCTATATTTCAACATGAGCTGCAGTAACATTTTTACAGTCTAGAATTTATTCCTTCTAGCTTTTGCATTTTCATAAGAATACTTTTTACAAACAGTGAGGGATATTTACCTCAATCTGCAGAAATTAACCTGTTATAATAATTTGGTTTTCTGCTGGACATATTATTATCTTAATTTTCTTATATTTATTAACATAAACTGCTCAGGATTCTACTCTGCATGGAGATTTCATAAATTGCATTTAAATAAATGAATAAATTTAATAAATAAGTGAATACATTTAAAGAGATATATGGGTGTATACATATTAGTAATGAGTGGGGGACATCCAACCAAAAAATAAGCAATGATGATTGTTGAGGTATTCCCCGTTAGAAGAATGAATGCACTCAGGGAAATGTAGTGAGAGTGGTGAATAACACACAACCAGCATAAAGATATACTGAATAGTAAAATGTAGGTTTCCAGTAAATGGGTAAACAAAGTCCAACAAACAATCCAAATCATACACAGTTAAAGCAGGTAGTATTCAATACAATCAGTACAGGGATAATCCAAAAACCAAGTCCAGTATCATAAACAAAGTTCAGTAAATGAAGTTTGCTAACTGTTTGCAAAACTCACAGCAATCCAAGCAGAACGACGCTCAGGCAAAAGGCAATAGGGAAATGCAAGAAGAGAACAAACCAGGTTTCTGGCTCTATCTTATGGCCATAGGAGGAAATTCAGCCAATCACAGTTACAGCATTCTCTTAAAGATACAACAGTATTAAATGATTATCCTGGTTTATATATTGCCAACCTAACTGTTAGGTGACTATCATTCCTAACAATGATGATTATAAATTATTATTATTATTTGATGATTGAGATTCAGTGTAGTAGACCAGACTAAAAACTGGGAGATGGTGAGTTCCAAACACAAAGCCAGCTGGGTGACATTGGGCCAGTTACCTTGTCTCAGCCCTAAGCAAACCACTTCTGAAGAAAGTTCACCAAGAAAACTGAAGAGGGTCAAAGGTGCAAACACATACCCCCCCCCCAAAAAAAAACAATTAATGTAATATTATGGACTGAATTTATAGAAATCAATACAACTAAACATATTTCTGAGTAAGTATTAAACCATACCTCTTCAACTGTAAAGTAATTTAACAGTGGAACAGCCTCTTGTTTTTCGATTTATTTTTAACTCAGACTGTATAAGCATTTGACATCCTTTTGCTAAACCAAAAACACTTGAAGCCAGTAACTCTTTGCTCATAATCTGTTCCTTAATTCTGGTTTAAAACAATGACTTTAGTGGGTTGGATTTATGAATGTTGGTTTCCATCTGCTTTGGAAGATGCTTTGTCCTTGAAAAGGCTGTCTATCAAGAAAATCAGTGCAGTCCTTTAGATAGTTTGACAAACCATATAGAATTATTTCAAGATTGGTAAATTGAATTGCAAATCATCTTGTTAAGAACACCAGGAAAAAAAAAAACATTTGTTGCATTTTGAATGAGGAGCTACAGACATACTGGTTTACTATTAGACTACAATGCACAGGAATGGATAGAGCTGACAAGATTATTAAAACATTTAGACCAATCCTGTTTATTAATATATTCATTAACACCATTTAATAATTTATAGTGCCTTGTTGATGTGGTGTTGGGGGTTTCCGGTTCAATGTGTGAAGGGTGAATGATATGTGTTTGTGTTTATTTTCATGATCATGGTCATGATGTGCACTGAAGATGTACGAGGTGCAATGACAATAAAGTAAACTAAATTAAGTTGGAACTGTATCTCAAGCCTTCTACTAAACAGAATATGCTTCTGAATTATATGAGATCATTCTGCTATCATTTGGGCTGGTAGGGAGTATCTTTAAAACTATAGAAATGTTTTAAAATACTTTTACTATCTTCAATTGATCAGCATCGGAGAAAGACTTTTGTACTTTCTCCCCATGCTCAAAATTGAGGCATAATTTCAAAAATCCACATTAATTTCACATTTGCATTGAAATATTGGATCCTGAGCTTGATAGAAATGCACTAGCACAAATTTCCCTCATCATTAGTGAGGAAAACGATTAAAACTTATATGGATGAACTGAATTTAATAGACCCTTGGCGTTTGATGTATCCAATTAAAAGAAAGCATACTTTTTATTCAAGCGTGCATCAGAATCTTTTTATGCTTGAGTATTTTTTTCAAAATATCAACTTTCTATCATCAAATTTAAGAATACAATATTGGCATTTGCTATGTATCTGAATATAGTGCCATTACCTTGAAATATGTATTTCAAAAACCACTTAACATATCAAGACATTGTATTTCAATGTTTCCCTGCTGAATCATAAAGATTTGCACACCAAATGCAGCTAGAGACTTTAGGATATTTTTATTTGACTTCAGAAACATTAAGCCCCTAACTTTTTGGATGGAAAGCATATAAATCACATATTCAAGATAGGAGGTAGAATTATTGCTTATGTATCATATAAGAATAAAATAAAAATAAAAAGAGAAGTAACTTGAAGCTTGAACTGGAACATTTATGAATTCAGATGGTTAGATGCCCATTCCTCTGCTATTATAAACCTTGTATTTTCTTTGAAGGATATACAGGCACAGCAGTATCTTAGAATCCTAACTAAATTCCAAAGCTTTACTTGACTCCTTTGCAAGATAAAGATTATGAAGCAACTTTTACATTCCATTCCATTTATTGCCCATCAGGCTATTGGAAGCATCTTTTCATTCCTTATTTATTAGAGGCACTTAATTCAGAAGTTTGTTCAAGTATCTTTCTTTAATATTATATGATTCTTATCAAAAGGTGACACTGAGTTCAAAGAAATTACTCATCAAGCACAAGGACAAACCATGAAACTGTTTTTATTGCTTAAAATTTGTAGAGACTTCTCTTGCATGACATTTTATATCTAATTCCATCTGAAACTTCTCACTTGAAAAGCAGTTTCCATGGTCTTTAGTGCCTGCAAATATTATCCCATCTTGTTGGATAATAAGAACAGTTATAACGGTTCCTGTAATAGTCAACAGGGAGATATAAAATTCTGACTTTCCAAATCTCACTTCAGATTTGCCCTGACTCAAATCAACTGACCTCCAATAACTGTGAAATACAATTTTTCTAAATGGCCAAATCAGAAACTGTGCCAATTTCTGTAACTTATTTTTAAAATATCTTCTTGTGTTCACGAAGAATGAGACTCGAGACCAGCGTAACTCCAGTGCTTTTATTAGTTGCTGGATTAGTTGCTGGAGTCTGAACCAGGAGCCACGGCAGCCCCCTTTTTTATAGAGAGGCTGCTCGTGGCTCGCGGCCAATGATGGCTCCTTGATTCTCCCACTACTAGGGCAGCCAATCATAGGCTAGTTATTTTTGACCAATCACCATCGAGTAGAACACCAACCAGATTTGAGTATTTGTGGACCAATGGGAATAGAGTATTTGGAGTATGCTAATATGTAAATCCCCTCCCCTCTTGGTTTGGTCCGACATTACGTAGTCACATAAGTAGGTGGGGCTTTTAAGTTGTCTAGTTGATCTGCGCAGTTTAGTCGTGCTGTTGCCTTTGGCGGGTTCGGACGGGATCTTTGTTTCTCCCGTCCTTCTCTGTGGAACCTCCTGGAAGGTGGAGTCAGCCATGCCGCTCCCGCCTGGCCTAACCGGGCTGGTAGAGTCAGCTCGGCTGCTCCCTTCTGGAGTGGTTTCTTGGTATTCTTCTGCCTCCTGTTCCTCTTCGCCGAAGTCTTCTTCAGGTAAGTAGTTGTTTCTTTCTGGGTTTATTTGAGAATTTGGTTTGTGGGTTGTTTTTTGATTTTGCAGTGTTCCTTGTTCTAATAGAGGGTCTCCCCCTCACTTCTTATTTGTGTTTGAGGGGGTCTCCCCCCTCTCTTGTTTATTATTGTTTTTGTTTAATGGTTGTTGTGTTACTGGAGTGTGTTGTTCTTCGTGCCTGGGTGTGTCAGTGGTTCGTTCCAATGTTCTTGATCTTAATTGATCTATGTGTCTCCTCCAGCTTCTTCCATCTTCTGTTTCTAATCTGTACGACCGGGGTCCTGTTATTTGTTATTTTTGCCAGTACCCACAGTGGGTGCCCCATGAGATTTTTAGCATAGACTAGGTCCTCTGGGTTGAATGTGTGGTGTTTGCTGGAGGAGTCTGTTGGTTTTTCAGGGCTGTATGTGGGGTGTAATCTATCCATATATGATCTTAATTTTCTGCCCATTAGTAATTCTGCTGGGCTTTTATTTGTAGTGGAGTTAGATGTGATGTGTTGTATGGTGAGCATTTTGTAAATTTTCTCTTGTATATCTCCCGTGTCTAATTTTTCTATGGTTTCTTTGGTATACCGGACCATGCGTTCTGCCTGCCCGTTCGTAGCTGGCTAACCTGACACTGTCAAGGCATGCCTTATGCCATGTTCGGCGAGGAACTTTTCAAATGTCAATGCTGTGAACTGTGGCCCGTTATCTGAAACTAATAAGTCCGGTAACCCATGTGTGGCAAAAAGTTTCCTCAGTTCTTTGATAACTGCTTCTGTAGTTGTTGAGTTCATGACTCTTACTTCCAGCCAATTTGAGTAAGCATCTACTATAATTAAAAATGTGTGTCCTTTTGTAGGCCCTGTGAAATCTCTGTATATTCTTGACCAGGGCCACCTCGGTGTTTCCCAGTCGAGTATAGGTGCCGCAGGGGGTGCAGGTTGGGATCTTTGGCATTTAGTGCAGGTTTCTACCCATTTCCCGATATCCTTATCCATCCCTGGCCACTATACATAACTCCTGGCCAAGGATTTTTTTCTTATCATACCCAGGTGTCCTTCATGTAAAATATTCAGTACTTGCTCTTGTAATACTTCCGGGATGACCACCCGATCCCACCATAGAATACAACCTTTTAACAATGAAAGTTCAGTCTGCCTGTTCTTGAACGGTTTAAAAATCACATCTCTCTCATTTTCCAGCCACCCTTTTCCTACCCAGTTTAAAACCTGTGACAATTTTTTGTCTCTTGTGGTTTCTTTCACAATGTCCACTCTGGTTATGGGTAGGTTTGGTAGTGCCTCAATCTGTAGGGTGGATGTGGTTGGTGCCAGGTCACTCTCTAGTTCAGGTAGGGGAGTACGGCTCAGCGCATCGGCATGTGAAATGTCCTTGCCTGGTCGGTGAATTAATTTGTAATTGTATGCGGCAAGGAACTCGGACCATCTTGTCATTCGTGGGAAGAGTATGTTTGGGGTGGCCCTGTTCCCTGCTAGTATTCCCAATAGGGGCTTGTGGTCTGTAATGAATGTAAAGGTCCTACCATAGAGGGATTCATGGAACCGTTTGATCCCAGAAACTGCTGCTAACGCCTCTCTGTCCAACTGGCTGTAGTTCCTTTCAGCTTTGGACAGTGATTTGGAGTAGAATGCGATCGGCGCTTCTCTCCCATCTGGCAGTGTGTGGCTGAGTATGGCTCCGACGCTGAACGGTGATGCGTCGCAGGTGACTGTCAGTGGTAGTATCTCGCTGTATTGTATTAATACAGATTCAGATGTTATTAAATCTTTTATTTTCTGGAACGCGGTCTCTTCTCGTCGTCCCCAGGTCCAGGTGGCTGCCTTGTCCAGTAATCTATGTAGTGGTTCTGCTGTTGTTGCCTTCTGTGGCAGAAAAACATTATAAAAATTGATAAGTCCCAAGAATGCTTGTAAATCTGCTTTGTTTTTTGGTCTGGGCACTTCTTTGATTTTTTTATCTGTGGGGTGGATGCCATCTTTATCATTAGATACCCCAGGAATTGGACTTTCAAGGTGGCTAGCTGACATTTTCCTTTTTGACCTTGAGTCCCGCCTTTTGGAATCTTTGCAATGCTATTCTGAGACGGGCTTCTAGTTGTTTCTTGTCGCTGGCTGACACTAGCACATCATCAAAGTATGGGACTACCGCTTTTATGCCTTGTAACAACCGCTCCATCAGGCTTTGGATCACCCCTGGGGCCATGCTGACTCCAAATTGCAGTCTTTTGCATTTGAATGTTCCTCTATGAGTCATGATTGTTTGTGCCTCTGCTGTTTCGGGGTCGACTAGCAATTGTTGGTATGCTTGTGAAAGATCGAGCTTTGCGAAAACCTTGCCTCTCCCCAGTGAATGTAACAGATGCTGCACTACCGGAACAGGATATGTGCTTTGCTGTAGTGCATGGTTTAGGGTGGCCTTGTAGTCACCACAGATTCTCACGGACCCATCTGGCTTAATTGGGGTTACGATTGGGGTTTCCCATTTAGCGTGGTCAATTGGTTCCAATATTCCTTGTGCTATGAGTTTATTTAATTTCTCATCGATCTTTGGTTTTAATGTGAAGGGAACTCGCCTCACTTTTAACCTAATTGGAGCTATTGTCAGATTTAAATTAAATGATATGGGGGACCCTCGGTACTTGCCTAGTTTCCCATTGAAGACGCCCTGGAACTCCCTCATTAGGTTCTCCTCCCAGTCTGTCTCAGTGACACTGTTGATTCCAGTCACTCCGATTCCCAGGGGTTCGAACCACTCGAGTCCCAGCAGTCTTGGGTGGTTCTGGTCTATGATGGTTAGAAGCAGAATTTTTGTGTGTTTTTTGAATGTGATTTGGAAGTGTCTGAGTCCAACTGTGGGGATCCTGTTTCCTTGGTAGTCTTTTAGTATCAGTGTTTGGTTTTCTCATTCCGTTCTAATTCCGTATGTGCGGTATCAGTCTTTTAATGGTATTCCATGATACCATTGATAGGTATGAGCCGGAGTCCACCTCCATCTCACATTTTTGGCCTTCGATGCTGACTGCCACATGTACCTTCTGGCCATTGGTTGCGTTTGAATGGCCGATGGTTATAGTTTGGTGTGTTTCTTCTTTTCTGTAGCTTTCGTTTAACCCTTTGCCTCTGCTTTCTCGACTCTCATAGCTCAATGACTGTCTTTCTTTTATTCTTAGTGGGGTGTTGTCTCTACGTCTGGGGCTGTAGTTTTTCCGGTTTTGGCAGACCCTTGCTATGTGTCCCCGTCTTTCACAGTACCTGCAAATGGTGTCTAGGAAACGGCACTTGGAAAGGGGGTGGCCTCTGCACCCGGCGCACTGGAACCCTGACTTACGTCCTTTCCTCTCCCATCTATTTCATTCCGACTGGAGTCTGTGGATTTCTTCCTCTTCGTCGTCAGTCTCGGACAATAATTTGCTATCCTTGTGGTGCGCGATGGTCTTGTGTGTGTTCTCTGACTTCTTCTCTGGAATTTGACTTGTTTCTGTTGGTGTTTTTTGTGTTGTCACATTCATTTGTTGCATTTTGGCTGCTGATTTTTTAGTGGCTTCAGCTGCTGTGGCCTCAGCGATAGCCTCAGCGACCATAATTTTTGGTCGGGTTAGCAGTCGGCTCAGCAACATGAGATCTTTTAGACCAAGGACCACGTGATCCCTCATGGCTTCATCCATGTTGAGGAACTCGCATGTTCCCCCAATGTCCCTGAGAGCCGCTACAAAGTCTGCGATACTCTCACCTTCTCTCTGGTCCCGTTTGTAGAACTCATATCTCCGAATAAGGCTGGAGATGGTCGGTGCGTAATGAGTCTTCAGCAATTTTTCCAATTCTGGCCAGGCCATCTGCTTTACATCCTCCGGTTTGGCCAATGCCTTGGCCATCTTGAACACTGTGGGCCCACAGTGCGTCAGGAAAACGGCTCTCTTTCTGTTGTCGGAGATTCCTTGTAAGTCGTTGCTCTCAAGGAACATGAGAAATCTGTCGATGTATGATTCCCAGTCCTCCATCACTGGATTGAATGGTGCGGGTGGCAAGTTGGTTCCGGCCATTTTGTCTGCTCGCTTCTCGTTGTCACGTGCTCAACTGGTCTCCTTGTCTCAGAATCCCACTTTCGTTGCCAGTGTTGTTCACGAAGAATGAGACTCGAGACCAATGTAACTTTAACTCTTTTATTAGTTGCTGGATTCCGTCTGAATCAGGAGCCGCGGCAGCCCCTTTTTTTTATAGAGAGGCTGCTTGCGGCTCACGGCCAATGATAGCTCCTTGATTCTCCCACCCCTGGGGTGGCCAATCATAGGCTAGTTGTTTTTGACCAATCACCATCAAGTAGAACACCAATCAGATTTGAGTATTTGTGAACCAATGGGAATAGAGTATTTGGAGTATGCTAATATGTAACATATCTTTCTCTTGCTTGTTTGTTTTCTCAAACAAATACAGGTAGTCCTTCACTGATAACTATAACTGAGCTCAAAAATTGATGTTGTGAAGCGAGACTGTTGTCCCGTTTTACAACTTTTCTTGTCATACTTGTTAAGTGAATCACTGCAGTTGTTAAGTTAATGGTTGTTAAGTGAATCTGGCTTCCCCATTGACTTTGCTTGTCAGAAGGTCGCAAAAATTGATCGCATGATATTGAGACATTGCAACCATGATAACTTTGAGTCAATTGCCAAATATCTAAATTTTGATCACTTGACGATGAGGATGCTGCAACAGCCATAAGTTTGGAAAACTGTCAAAAATCACTTTTTTTTCCAGGGCTGTTGTAACTTTGAATGGTCACTAAATGAACTGTTGTAAATCGAGGACTACCTGTACTTACCAAATAATTAGCCCCTGATAATTTGTTACCTGCATGCATAAATTGATAGGAAATATCATGACCCTGCTGGCAAGCACTTTTCTTAGCTTTCCTATTACATATATTAAGTTTAACCAGTTCAAGAAACACCAAACCATATCCATTCATTGGCATTGTGGAATCATGATAATTTTCAACTCTGTGCGTATTCTGCCTTTCAGATACTAATAGCACAACAATGGGGAAACTGCAGTTTTAACATTGCATCCAACATTTTGTTGAATTTCGTGAAGTGGCATAGAGTTCTCCCAATTTCCCCAAACTATTAGGAGTCACTCTTATCTACCTATATGTGAATGATAGGCAGATGAAAAAAGATGAAAATCTATGCAATATGCTATGTTTTTTCTGTAGAATCACCCACCTTGGTATTTGCCTACTTTAGCAGTACCCCTGATTGGCTTGTCTCATAGGTCACTGGCCCTTTCAGGAGAAAAATCTCCCTTCTGTCATGTTTTAAAATCATTAATTCTGGGATTAAAAAAAAACATGGAAGGCATTAATAGATCTGTGTCAGGACAGCATGGATTGACCTTTATGAAGAGCTTTGTACATTTTGTATCACTTTTCTTGAGCCGCTTCTTGCAAAAAGAAAAAAGATTTATGGTTGCATGTGGTGTATTGGAAGCAATGTGGCCACTTCAGTTTGCTCTTAGAAACAAGGGAGCTTTATTGCCTCACAAAACAGATTAGGAGCCCTGCTCTGCTCGAACTTTAATCAAGTTGAAGTGTTCCTCAACTGTCACAATTCAGTTCAACACAACATAACAAGAGAGACTACATATTGGAATGGTTAAAATGCTCAACTAGGGAAGGGAAGACTCAACCCACCTGATAATATGGACAGTGAGGTCTATAAGATTTTTTTTACAATCAGTTTGTGTATCCCAACTAAAGATATGGGAGGGGAAAGACCTGCAATGCCTTCCTAGCCAGCCCTATATGTTTCTTTTGTGCATCAGAAAGAATTGGCAAAGAAAGAGAAAAAGAAAGCATTAATATTGGTGATTTAAATTTTCCAGAATGGCATTGCCAACATAAATTAGCATGCTTTCCTCTTCCCCTCTGCCCCTTATTTCATAACAACTCCTTTGCCTGTTTCAAATGTTACATAGATGGGGAAAGAAAGGTTTGGAGATTTAATAACCACAAATGAGAATGTCAAGGCAAAATTCATGATTAATCAATAGGGAACATGAGTAGCAGTTTCATGACTGTAATCCTAAACACATTTAATTTGACCTAATTAAATGAATGAAATTTATTCAGTCAATGTATATGTGCCATGGCTAAAGTGAAAGAGCAATGTAAAATCACTAATTGAAGACATTTAAAAAAAATAAAATTGAGAGTGCTAGAATTCTAACATATATTTCTGTGCAGCAATGGTATGTTACTTAGATGTAAAAATTAGATGCCCATCCCACTAATTTATCTTTGCAAATAGTTTCTCTCCATTCAGGAAGAAGCTCAAGGTGAATTGCTATATAACATGACTGCATTCATGAATTTGTAAGTTATCATGAATCAAAAACACTATGGTATTTCTTCCAATTAAATGAAATGAAAAAAATATAGCATTATACCACTACCAGTTTGTACCTGTATTTATTATTGTATCCATACTTATCTACATCTACATCAATAGCATTGTCAGGATTCCAGCAATCGCTCTAATTATCATCTTTCTATGATGCTGTGATTATTCTATTGGGATCCACCCTGATATTATGTTTCAGTGTTGTAATCTTATTTTCATTTTTGTGTTGGTAAAGCTTTAGGTCCACAAGAGATCATTGATTTGATCCAACCTTAGGACTTTTCTTCACTGTCTGAAAGATTTTTTTGCCCCACAGGCAGGCAACTTAATTCTGGGAAGCAGTGAAGAATAAGGTTTTCCTCTATTAATCCACTACTCTCTGTCAAGGTGTCCTCAGGGTGCTGCTCTATTTCCAAAATAAATTTTCATGTTATACAGTCTTGAATACTCCTGTCTACTTGGTAAAGCACCCCAGGAGTTTTTGAAATAAACTTCAGAAGTTCACTGATTATTTTGCAGAAAAAGAAAGCTGCCTTTTATTTTTCAGTTCAGGTGAGTGGAAAAACAGTAATAAGATATAAGGTTTTTATTAAAAGAGGAAAAAGAATGAGGAAGGGAGCAGAAGGGATAATAAGAAATCCAGATAAAATGATAAAAAAGTAATTAGAAATATTTTTCTTGGTTTCAAACCAACAACTTTCTGTCTAGAAGAGAAGAGTTACAGCTACACTGATATTAGAGGACTCTGAATCAGTTAATAGTCAGGCTATGTCTAGATTTAAAACAAATACAACAAATAATATACAAATAAGGAAACTCGTTTTTCCTGGGAAGATATTATAGCGGGAGAATTGTCCTGTACAAGAACATGGTAACCTCTATTCTGGCCTACTGTTTTACAAGCTCTCTAGACAAAGTATCTCAACCTAGATTGGATTTTCTTAAGTCAACTTTGAATGAAGTTGATATGAACACTGGATAGGAGCAGATATTTTAAGTGCGAAGACAGATTTTAACCAATTTCAATAAGTCTTACCCATCTTATTAGGAAATACGCTTTTCATTTTTAATTGAGTTAATTTTAAATTTTATTAAATTTTAATTCCTGTTAGGCACTGGGAATTGCATTGCTGAATACAAATGGCCATATTAATATAAATAATAAATTAATTTATAAAATCTAGTCCAGATGAGACCATTTCAACCAGTTGGATGGATGCGGTTGCTTACTCGGCAAGTGTTAATTATGCCAGTCTTCCCACTGATCCCTTGTCAATCCAGATGGAATGATAGAGTTCCATACTTGTAGATTCAATAGCTGTAGAAAAGAAACCAACCACACACTCTGAAAACCTAAGATTTTTTAATGACAATGGTTTAACACCCCCCTTCGCCGGGTAAGTCCATTAGAAAGCAAGAAATTTTCCCAGTAAACCAATAACAACATTCTTTCTGTAATTATGTATTCACAAGTAGATGGACAATGACTTGAAGTGCCAAGATTTAGAACAGAATGTAGATCCTGCTTTCCAAACATACTTTGTCAATGGATGTCTTTCTTTTCCTGTAGGATGACTTGCATTTCTCCAAAGGGAAACAAGTCAAAGGGAACATTACACTCCTTGAAGACAATTTTATTACCCTATAAATCATGCCTTGAAAATCTGATCACTACGAGATCAGATCTGAGTCACTCCTTCTCATTTGCTTACTTTATTGTTTGTACCCACAGAGTAGTCAGAACTGGTAAGAATGTTCCATGCTGGAAAATTATTCATGTCCTACCAATAAAGAATATTAAAGTGGGGGATGGGAGAGAGAGATAGCTAACAAAGGAGGGCTTGACTGACAACAAAATTGAACTATTAATATAATTAGTGCTAGTGAAATGGGATCCTACCAGCAGGCTGTTAGTGAGTGTAATTATAAAATTTCCCCCCAAGATAAAATGATGCCAAGTTGAAGCATAAGTACCCTAGGCTCCTGAACTAGCCTGTTACTTGGTATGTCTACCTAGTCAGCATCACCATTTAAAGTGAGTGAAAAAGCATTTAGGAAAATAAACTTCATTCAGATGTTGTCTATTGGTTTAGTAAATGACCGAAATATGAAAACATTAGAAGCCATAGATTCTTCTGTTATATATCTTGACAGTTTCGCATAATTGCTTTTTTATCATCATGCAGAGGAAGTCTATTTGTCTCTCCTTTGGGTTCAATAGACCTTAGGTAATAAATACCCAAAATTTCTGGACTATAGTCCAGTGACATAATCTACTCTTTTTGGTAGCTCTTGGTTCAATGTATGAATAAGATTACAGTGGACATTTCATTTGCTCCATTTGGAGCAGCTTGGAGATGCCACCAGGAATCAATGCTGTCTTGAAGGCACATATCCTAAACAGTCTGCTAATACCTTTTAATAACATATCTGGAAAGCAGAAAAGGAATTACAAAGGCCCACAAACCAGGATATTCAACTGATGCCCCTCCATTCAATAGAAATACAGGTAGTCCTCAGTTTATGACCACAATTGAGCCCAAAATTACAGTTGCTAAAATGAGACATTTGCTAAGTGAATTTTGCCCCCTTTCTTGCCATGATTGTTAAGTGAATCATTGCAATTGTTAAGCTAGTAGTTTAACACAGTAAACTACTGTGTTAGATAAATACATTTAATGCAGTAGTTAAATGAACCTGGCTTCGCCATTGACTTTGTTTGTCAGAAGGTCACAAAAGGTGATCACAAGACCCTGGAACACTGCAACCGTCATAAATATGAGTCAGTTGTCAAGTGTCTGAATTTTAATCAGGTCTACCAGTCTTACTGACAGTCAGACATCTGATACTAGTTCAGCTGATTTTTCATAATGTTTAATATTTATGATGGAACACTAGTAATGAATTGAGAAATTTCTTAATAGCACACTGTTTGTATACATACTGCAACTCTACATCTACAAATATGTTTCTTCTTTATTCATTCCCTTTTTTTCTTCCTTTGCATCTCTTCTCTGTCTCTTTTTTCTGAGTTTAGATTGCTTTGCCTTTTTAAAAATTAAATCAATAAAATTATTAAAAACACTCACAAATCACTCTGACTTTTTCACTAGGATATGGATGGCACTGGATGGATGACAATCCACTGCTCAGTTTGGAACTCCTTAATTCCACTAGCAATGATGATAGAAACATCTTCATTCTTCCATCTCACTCCATAATCAGTACTTCTTCGGGAATCAAGCCCCATCTTCAGATCCATAGTTGCCCAGCCTGGATATAACAGAACCTACTGATTTTTCCAAAACAACAAATAAGAACATTCAATTTTCATTGTCTTGTTTATGTATGTAGAAGCTTTTACTGTGAGGGTATAATTTACAGTACTATCAAGTCAGCTCTTATGTTAATCATTTATTCAAATTCTCACCAAATTGCAGAGGCTGAGATCATTACTGATTTTTAACATCAATCTTCTAGAATGAATTAGCATTGAACTGCAAAACCACATTTGTGTATTTTCTATTTACAGTACTATTCATTCACGCACAATAATTGTTTTCTCTTTTTCTCTTGTATGAACACAGGCACTGCAGATTTCCCATCCTGTTTGTTACTATTGCTACAAAGCAGCTGTGTTTACCCAACATATTTGATCAGGTCAGTTAACACACCTGGTGGCTTCATTCATTTAAGAATCTGTGCCTGGTTAGTATTGCGTATGTATACGTAGTATGTTTTAATGTAGCCAGTTTGATTGGTTTACAGTATTGCACAAACCCTGTGTTAATTTGGTAACCATGTCAAATATGTTGTGCGAACCCAGCCTTCATGTCGAGGAGGACTTTGTTTAGGCAAATTGTCTCATTGCTCTCAAATGTAAGTCATTCCAAAATTGTCAGGTCTACCAGCTATTTTGTCTACAAGTCCAAACCATGAAACGTAGCATCTTTAGTCAATATTCTCCTTTATTATCTTTGCTGCCACTTTCAAAAGGTCCTTTCTGTACAAGTCTACTGCTAAAGCAAGTTTCGAAAAGAAGTAGTCATAAGGTAGGCAAAAAAAAAAAAAAGAGAGATGTTTTCAAGCATTCTCAATTTTGTATGACTCCAACTGTTTCTCCTTGGACATCTCAGTACCCTATCTCAGTCTTCAATAACATGCTCCTGATTAACATTGCTATTTTCTTCTTTCTGATTAGAAGTTGCTATGTCTTATTCTCTTTTATTTTTGTTTATACTGCTCTTATTTTATCTGTGAAGATGCCCCTGCAGTTTTAAATAAAGTGTGGGGTTTTATTTATTCATCAAATTTATGTACAGTAGTTATCCATCTCATGAGAAGTGATTCTGGGCAGCATACAAGAGTTAATTAAAACAGAAATACATATATTAAAAGATATTTAAAAATAGATCAATTAGCATTGGAAGTGGAAATAATTATATATTAAATTATATATATACATACATACATACATACATACATAGAGAGAAAAGGAGAGAGAGGGTGAGGGTGAAGATGAGGGGGAGGGAGGGAGCGAGGGAGGGAGAGAATCCATCTCAATAGTGGACCTATCTGAACAGTCCCTAGGATTGATGGCATAACTCAGTCTTGAGGATCTTTTTGAACATCGAATGTATAATTCCTAAAAATATTAAATAAATAAGAACTAAAGCCTAGGCATCTACTTGAAAAATAATATTTTAGACACACAAGACACAGTAGACTGAGTCCTTACATTCAGTAATTGGTTTCTATTGGAGGAAGGCATAGATCAAAATAGGCAAGATGGTGGTTATTGAATGTACAAATGCTGACATGTATAAAGAGGCAGGACTTCAACCATGTGTCAGTCATAATTTGCCTGATACCCCATCCTGAAGCTGACCTTGCTGTAGCCAATGTATATCACATTCCCACGACATTACAGGATTAGGAGATTACATAGAACATGGGATTAATGATTCTTGCAATACAGAATTCCTGGTGTAGCTGTCATTGTCGATGAATGAATTTCATGGGCTTTAAATGACAGAGTTAGATCAAGCTGTAAACTTGTTATCTGAAGAAAAGTGAAAATCATTTTAGAATATAAAGACCATCTGTCTGCATCATAAATATTATAATTAGTTAGAGAAGCACACAATTCCAAAGTTTACAACCATTCATTTCCCACATAAACACCTCCCTCCCTCCCTCCCTCCCTCCCTCCCTCCCTCCCTCCCTCCCTCCCTCTCTCTCTCTCGCTCTCTCTCTCTCTCATATCTAGATGTAGTAGTTTATTTAACTTCTCTTTGGCAATGGCACCACTCATGCATAGTCCATACACAATTTCACACAAAATTCAGAACTAGGATGGGATTTAAACTGGATTGGGGTTTAAGAATTTTCAAGTAAATGACAGACCTCAGTCACATGTTAAACAGCTTATCAAGTTATTCTGATGTAAGAAAGCCTAAAATAGATAAGAAAAATTGTGAAATCATTTAATAAATGATCACATTTTGATGTGTGCTTCATGGCTCATAATCTTCATGAGCTTTTTATGAAAAATGTGATTCTTTACTTAGAAATATATTTGAGGGGAGAAATGTTTCGAACTAGTAATGACATTAAAAGGGAAAGAGCAGATTCATGAATTTCTTTTCTTAGGAGCAAAATAGCAACAGATATATGTATCATTCAAGTGAGAATAAGAATCAAGTTTATTTTTAGATATTTGCTAATAACATTTGTTTGTATGTTTTGCTACCAGGAGGACACAAATGGACACATCTGATCATGTGTGTGTGTGTGTGTGTGTGTGTGTGTATGCATGTATGTCAGTGCATTTTAAGCAATATTCCAGAATTACATTTTAGAATGCTAAAGGACATCTCTATCACCAAGTGCAGGCTGCTTATGGTAAAGTGTTGACAGTCATGTGCTGACAGGAATACTATGCATCACTGGGTCAAATATATATATATATATAAAACATAAAACTGGTGAACCAAAAAGAATGGATGTGGCTGATCAGAAATAAGTGGATCACATTACTGATGTTCTTCAGCATTGGAAGAATTATACAAAGGCTAGGTCCCACTGGCCGATGGACGCAAAAAGGACACAGCGGACAAGATGCATAAAGGACACAGTGGACAAGAAAAATTTCGGGGGTGGCTCCGTCCGTTGTCATCTGCTCCAAAAAGTGGTGAAAATTTGCATAAACAGAATGGAAAAGAATGGAAAAGAATGGACGTGGGTAGTATCTAGCGGGGATGTTAAATGGATGTTCATAGGAAGCCTAGCGGATGACAGCGGATGGAAGCAAATGAAACCTCTGAAGGGGTTCCGGGGGAGAATTGCGAAGCGGACGCATAGCAGAAGGGGCGGATGCATAGCGGATGATGTGGATGCATCACGGACGCCTATAGGTAGCAAAGCGGATGCCGCGCGGATGTATATCGGATGCAAAGTGTTCACTGTGCATGCGGGGAGTATGAATTGCATCAGCTCCATGGATATGAAAGGATGCAGAACGCATGCAGTCAGCATTCAGGGGAAAGACGTGCTGCCACATACAACTAGGAGGAACACCATGGTTCATCAGTCAGGGAAAAAGAGGAAGCCTGTGCCTACTCGTTCCAGCCCAGGCAAGAAGGACAGAACCAGCATCCCACCCCCTGACACTGACTCTGAACCTGCTTGTGCTGCTGCTGCTGCTGTGGTGGACCAGCCCCAAGGCCCTCAAAGCCCTGCTGCTGAAGGCCCTGCTGCTCAAGCCCCTGAAGGTCCTGCTGCTCAAGCCCCTGAAGGCCCTGCTGCTCAAGCCCCTGAAGGCCCTGCTGAAGCCCCTGCCAGAGGGAGGAAGAGGCAAGGGAAGGAGAAGGGAGAGAGGAAACAGTACACCGTTTCCGAGGAGCATGAGGATGAGGTGCTGGAATGGCTGAGGGAGAATGAGTACCTCTGGAGAAAGGGCCACAGACTCTATCGCGACACCAAGAAGAAGCAAACAACTTGGAGAGACAAGGCAGAGAGCCTGGGGTACACTGCACATGTACTCCTGGGATCGTGGAAACATATGCACACTTGGTATGGCAAGCTACACCTCAAAAAATCTGGACAGGCCGCTGCCAAGCTCACTGACCTGGAGATGTATGTCATGGCCAAGTGCAGTTTCCTGGAGGGTGAGATCTGCCACCGAGGAGCAGCCCCTCTGACACCCCTCTACCTCAGACAGCCCACAGACAGCCAGTCCTCTTCCAGCCAGGAGCCAGCGAGCATGTCCAGGCAGGTGTCTTCAGAGGGCCCCATGGCAGAGACCCCCCCCAGGAGCTGCACTCCCCATGCCAGCGGACTTGGAGGATCCCCTGTCACAAATGGAGGAAGAAGCAGCAGCCAACAGAGACCAACCCACCCCCACCCCCAGCTCCACAGGATGCAGGCAGAGAGGCAGACTAGAGGGCCAGAACCACAATGTCCTGTTGGAGATCAGGGACACAATGAAGACCAGCATAGAACTTCTCTCTCAGCTGGTCTACTTGGACAGAGGATCCTTGGCCCACCACACCTTCATCACCTACATGAGCCAGACCCTGCGGGACCTGCCCGGGGCCCAGTATCAGGTGATGAAGGAGAAGATCACAGCACTTCTGCACAACCCTCAAGGCCCAGTTGAAGCTGCTCCTACCCAGTCCAGGTCTACTCCTCCACCCCAGGCAATGTCACAGCCCTTCCACAGCTTTCAACAGTCCCTTACCTACCAAGCCTATGACTACCAGGACTTCCCACAGCAGAAGCAGACCTTCCAAGTCCAGGCCCAGGTTCATCAGACGCCACAGATGCCAGTCCTCACCCAGCTGCAGACCAGACAGCCCCACTACACTCCTCCTTCCTCCACCCCACAGCCAAGCCCATCAATGGACAATCTGTCATCAATATTGGGCCTGACATCTCAAGTCCTTGATGAAGGACCTCTCAACCTCATGGGACTGAGTCAGCTCTCGGAGAGCTTCCTGAACACACCACCACCTGTTGTACCCTCGGGGCCAAGCACCACAATGCTGCCTCAGACCAGCACTCAAGCCACGGCCACCTCCACAGTCCCTGCCCGCTTAACAGCTGAGACCATGGACATGACTCAGAGTGACTGAGAACAGTGTCAGAGACTGAGCTGTTTACTTGTTAAGTTTATCTTTGCTTAAGACAGTTTACTTGGTTCATTTTGCTTTTTTTTAATAAAGTCATAAAATTTACCTAAAACAGTTAATAAAGGTTATCTTTGCTTTAGACACTTGGTTCATTTTTTTACCTTCGTAAAGTGTTGGTGAAAACTTTGAAAAAATGGTTAAGTCTTTGCATGCTTGTGGGAGAGATAAGGATAGTTGTGGGATAGATAAATCTACAGTGCAACCATAGTGGGACTGTATGGTCCACCATCCCAGCTGCCACACATTTGGACCTTTATTATCAATAACAATTTATTCATTGATCAACACATTTCAAAATAAATAAAGCTCTTTATTATACAAAGCCCTATTCATTGTAGGACTACTCAACATACATGGCACAATCTCATCAGTGTTATGCGACAGGATCAAGGAAGCATCCATTAATCATCTATCATCCTGTCTTGCCACTCCACAGCTCCAGCTGGGGAGTTGCACCAGTGTCTCAGTAGGTTGCGTTGCTTCTTCCCTTCATGTAAAGCTCGGTTGGGGCCTTGTACATCCACAGTGTCTATCAGGTTACGTCCTTGCCTCAATTCACCAGGCTCCATGTCCCCATTCCCTTGTTGATGGTCGACAAGTCTGTTTTGCAACACTGGGTAGCGGGTGCGCATGAAATTGTGCAGGATGCAGCAAGCTTCCATGATGCTCCTCACAGTCTGTGGCTCATGCTGCATGGTGGTGGTATGTGGAACCGGTTGGCCAGGATGCTAAAGGCGTTCTCCACCACCTGTCTTGCCCTGGACAGCCTGTAGTTGAAGATCCTCTCTTCATGGGTGAGGTATCTTGAAGTGTACGGCTTCATGAGGTAGGTTCTGAGGGTTTCTTCACCAATGATGAAATAGGGCACATCTTGTGTGTCATTGGGTAGGGGATCTTTGTCTGGAAAACCCATGATGAAATTGCGTTCCAGCCCATCCTTGAGATCACTTGCGTTGTATACCTTGCCATCTGAAGCATCCCTTTGCCTGAAGTATCGATGTAGATGAACTTGTAGTCAGCATCAACCATGGCAAAGAGGATGATACTGAAGAAGCCCTTGTCGTTGAAATAAGTGGACCCTGAGTTGGCTGAAGCTTTGCAGGCCACGTGCTTCCCATCTATGGCTCCAATGGTGTGGGGAAAGTTCCACCTCTGATACCAGAGGGTGGGGAAAGTTCCACCTCTGATACAACTCTTCTGCAAGTTTCCTCCAGTCTTGTTCAGTGGTGGGGCACTTGAGCAGCTCCTCCATGTATTCTTCGATGATGGCCTGTACCACTTCTCTGACCACTTTGCTGATGCTGTTGTGTGGCACCCTCCATGCATACTGCATGTTTCTGTGTGTGGTTCCAGAGGCCAGGTGCCGCAGAGTCAGTGCCACCTTCAGTCCAGGGTCCAGGTTGGCACAGAAGTTGGTACTCGGCTTGGTCAACCTGGGTCTCAGACGCTCTACAAGTTCATCAAACATGGCTGGTGGCTTCTTCATGAAGTGATGGAATGCACAAGGGTCTTCATTCCTCAGCTCCACCATCAACTGGTCATACAGTCCAAACTCCATTCTTCTCATGATCCATCCTTGGACCCACACAGCTCTTGGACGTCTCCTTCTTCTCCTTCTGTATAAAAGGTGAAACAGTCTGAACAGGTTTTGGTTCTGGTGATGAATGATCACAGCTACCATATGGACTGTGTCAGGATCTATGGTGTAGAACAATTGATGATGTGGAAGACCAAGACCAAGGGTGAAGAGGTCTGTACACCATGGCTGCTGGACTCATACTCTAGACATACTGCAGACATCCTAAATATATGAGATCCATCCCAGATACAAACGTTTTGTCCATTTTTAACACTTTATATACGAGATGCATTTGCTTACATCCTTTCTATATCCATGCTACTAACGCTATGTAGACATTCCATATACCGCGTAGCTTTTGTTTCCTCCCTCTTTCCATTTTCAGCTGCAGCGGATGTGAGTTGAGGGGATGGCCAGAGGATGCAGAGAGGATAGAGCGGATGTTTAACGGATGATAACGGACATAGAACATTTGTTGCCCGTATATGTCGCGTATGTACATTGAACATGACGGAAAGTTCATCCATTCAAAAAGTTTTGTGCAGCTCAAAACTTCTTGCACAGATGAAATCTCAGTGGACGGATGCTCGAGGGATAGAGTGTATGAAACATGTATGCAGTGAGTACACAATGGATGCATAGCGTTGTTCAACGGATGGCAAGCTTTTTTTAACTTTTTACATCCTGTTTGCATCCGTAAGTGCAGTGGGACAGGGGCTTTAGATGGCTTTATCACATATAATACAGACTGGTACATTACTTCTACTTTTCTTTTTTCTAAAATGGAAAGAATAACTTCAAGGGCATCTGTTTGACTCATGTAAAGTGGTGGAAAAAACTTTTCCTGGTGCAAGAGACAAAGTGTGGAGGTGTTTTGTGATGGCTTTAAGAAGTTTGACTTTAATTAACAGGAGTGTATAGCAAATGGTGGAGATTATGCAGAGAGGTAAATGTTAATGCAGTAACAAAAAAGGTCATTTCAGGATTTTTTTGCTCTTTCATTCATTAAAATGTACCTATTTTAGTCAACATTATGTAGATAGAGACATTTGTTTTTTTTCATTCCCACCCATCCTTCTATATTACATTTCCTAGCAAAAAATAGGGCAGTGACCAGCAACAATAAAGATTAAATTTACAAACCCAACAGTCAACAAAATGCATCGTTAAGATGCATGATTCATTTTACCTTTTTAGTAGAATAGCATCCAAATTCTTTAATTTAGTTTAATGTCATTTTCATTTGAGAATAATTGTAGTCCTGATGTCATTAAAAACGTATAGTCACTTCTTTCTTAAAAATTTGCAAATTAAGATAGGTCTTCCAGACAGTATCTAATTCCTTTACACTCTTTCCAGTGTTGTTTTTTTTAAATGAATTAATTTTTTGTTCTGAAATGCAGCTTTGTGCTTTTACTTTTGAACACAATAATGTAACCAATGATTTTCTTTAGTAGGCTTCCACATTAGAGCCAATGTGCGTTCTAGATAAAGTATCCACTTCCGATTATGGAAAATGGCTAAAATAGCCTTTTAGCTGAAAAATGCAACAGCAACTTACTCTTACTATAACCTACTTTACAATAGTAGGAAAGAATCCTATGCATTCAAAGTTTCCTAAATATCAGATAAGACATACTAAAATGCTTGCCCCTCATCATTAAGAAAATTGTTTAAATTACTTCAGGCATAAAATTATTCTTTATAGTCTCTTTATTTTATACACCATGTAAAATGCTGTCTTGGAAATTAAAGGAGAGTACTTTCTATTTCCTCTTAAAATATCTACTTTGAAGCTTTTTATAAAAACATGTCTTAGAACATTCTTTATAATTTGAACTGGGATAATTTCTAAATGGTTGAATCTAGAATTCCTCCTTTCAGAGAATGTTTGTAAGTCATATCTTCTAAAATTAATATACAGGATGGGTATTAACCAGTGGTGGGCTGCTGCTGGTTCGGACTGGTTCCAGTGATCCAGTAGTTTCAACCAATGGCTGGCCCTGCCCACCCCCCCTTCCCTATCCTGTTACACCTCTGCCCTATCCTGTCGTGCTTTGAGTGTGCACTCACAGACCGGTTGTTAAACGGGTTGCATCCACCATTGGTGACAACCCATGTAAGAACAGGTTCTAGACAACCTTGGCCCAATGGCTTACAGTCCAAAATAAACACAGTGGAAAAGAAGGAGGCAGGAAGCCATAGGATGGCACTCAGAAGGAAGCTGTGCTAATGAAGTCCCTTTGTATGTGCATAGATGACAGTTTGGGGTGGTAGTGTAGACATAGTTAAAGAGAGTTGGGGGAGTTCCCTTATGTTTGATGTTCCCTCCCTTTCTGTGATAGTTTGACCAACAGTATTTTTACTTCATAGCAGCACTTTTATGTTGTAGAGTTCAATCTCTTAGCTACTGACTGGATTCATTGCACTCCTTATCATGATATCATAGACCCATGTTGGAAAGGCTCTAAAGCAGAGGTGGTATTCAGGAGGTTCTGACCAGTTCTGGAGAACTGGTAGTGGAAATTTTGAGCAGATCAGAGAACCAGCAAATACCACTCTGACTGGAGATTTTACATTATCCTTCCCCTGCTACACCCATCAAGCCACGCCCGCAGAACTTGTCGTAAAAAAATTTGAATCCCATCACTGGTTCTAAGAGTCATCATCATATCCAATCCCCTGCATATTGCAGATGACTTCAGTTGGAAAATCTCCAGTGAAGGGGAAAAAAACCATGCAGTAACTTATTTTGTTATTCTCAAAACATTCTTCCTAGTTTCTAATTGTGTCTGGAGCAAGTGAGAATAAATCCAATCCTTTTATATTTTCATATTTTTGAAGATAGCTATCATATCCCCTCTCAACCTTCTCTTTTGCAAGTTGAACATACCTAAGTCTTTTAACCATTCCTTGTAGATCTTCCAAACTTTTGTTGTCTTGATAGCCCTTCTCTGAACAAGCTCCGGTTTATCAATGTTCTTTTTAACCTGAGGTGTATGGAATTGAATGAAATATTCCAAGTACCTAATCACTACAGCAAGATGATAACTTCCTGGACCTTGCTCCTCTTGATGCTCTTCAAGAAGTCATTGGCCTTCTTTGCAGTGTGTTACATTGCTGTAACATATTGTGTTACATTGTGTTACATTGCTGGCACATATTCACCTTGTGATGCAGTAGTATGCACCTTGCAATCCCAAAGTAATTGTCACCTATATTGCTCTTCTCCCAGATTCTTCCCATCCTATAAATAGTTGTTTTGTTTCCTTATCTAGATACATTACTTTATATTTGCATTACATTTCTATTTGTTTCTGCCCACTGTCCTAGTCTAAGTCTTTTTTTAAAATGTTTTCCTTTCCTTAGCTAATTTCTCCTAGTGCTTTATCATGTACAAATTTGGCAAGCATTTCCTCAACTCCCTCTTCCATATAATTTATAAAAATATTGAACAGAACTGAACTCAGGAACAGCCCTCTGGCATCCAACTCAAGACGTCTCTTCAGGTAGATTTCACAGTATTTATATCTACTCTGGATGACCCTTGAGCCACTTGTGGATCCACCTAAAGACTGAATTGTCAAACCCCATTTTATCATTTTGTTAATAAGGATGCCATGAGATCCTGTCAAAAGCCTGGCTAAAGCCAAAATATACAATATTAATGGCTTTTCCCTGATCAACCAAACCAAAAAATGACATGCAATTCTTCCAAGCTAAGTTCTTTTATTGTTTCATACCTATAAAAGACCGAGCACTCTACTATTTGTATCTACAATATACTCTGTAAGCTATTAGGGAGGAGCTGTCTTCATCCTCTTCCTATCATACATAATATCTGGATTGAGTTGCCTCTTACTGCTCTGGAATGCACCCTATTCTCCCCCACCCCAACCTCTTTGCTTATTTTGAGCTTTACTTCCCCAGTAGCACAAGGGGAGACAATCAAAGGTTTATTCATCTTCCACAAGAAAAGAGATGCAAAGTAGGTGTTGACAAGTTCTGCCCTCTCATATTCCACCTTAAGGCCCGGTCCCACTGCACTTAGGGATGCAAAGAGGATGTAAAACGTTTAAAAAAGCTTGCCATCCATTGGCAAATGCTATGCATCCATTGTGTACTCATTGCATACATGTTTCATACGCTCTATCCGTCGAGCATCCATCCACTATGATTTCATCCGCGCAAGAAGTTTTCAGCTGCACAAAACTTTGTGAACGGATGAACTTTCTGCTGCGTACGATGTACATCCACGACATATACAGGCAACAAACGTTCTAAGTCCGTTATCATCCGTTAAACGTCCACTGTATACTCTCTGCATCCTCTGGCCATCCCCTCAACTCACATCTGCTGCAGCTGAAAATGGGAAGAGGGAGGAAACAAAAGGTACATGGAATGTCTACACAGCATTAGTAGCACGGAAATAAAAAGGATGTAAGCAAATGCATCTTGTATATAAAGTATTCAAAACGGACAAAACGTTTGTATCTGGGATGTATCTTGTATATTTAGGATGTCTGCAGTATGTCTACAGTATGTAGAAGGCCCCATAGTGGACAACCAATATTTTCTATAAAAAGGGGGAGAAAATCATCTGGTTCGCTGGGATGGCGGACCATACAGTCACACTATGGTTGCACTGGAGGTTTATCTATACCACAACTATCCTTATCTATCCCACAAGCATGCAAAGGCTTAACCATTTTTTCAAAGTTTTCACCAACATGATGAAATGAACCAAGTAAACTAAGTATCTTAAGCAAAGATAAACTTTATTAACTTTCTTAGGTAAACTTTATGACTTTATTAAATAAGCAAAATGAACCAAGTAAACTGTATTAAGTGTTTTAAGCAAAGATAACCTTTATTAACTTTCTTAGGTAAACTTTATGACTTTATTGAAAAAAAGCAAAATGAACCAAGTAAACTGTCTTAAGCAAAGATAAACTTAACAAGTAGCAACTCAGTTTCTGGCACTATTCTCAGTCACTCTGAGTCATGTCCATGGACTCAGCTGTTAAGCAGGCAAGGACTGTGGAGGTGGCTGTGGCTTGAGTGCTGGTCTGAGGCACCATTGGGGTGCTTGGCCCCGAGGATACAACAGGTGGTGGTGTGTTCAGGAAGCTACCCGAGAGCTGACTCACTTCCATGAAGTTAAGAAGCCCTTCATCAAGGACTTGAGATGTCAGGCCTAATATTGATGACAGATTGTCCACTGGCGGGATTGGCTGTAGGGTGGAGGAAGGAGGAGTGTAGTGGGGCTGTCTGGTCTGTAGCTGGGTGAGGAGTGGCATCTGTGGCGTGTGATGAACCTGGGTCTGGACTGGGAAGGTCTGCTTCTGCTGTGGGAAGTCCTAGTAGTTGTAGTCTTGGTAGGTGAGGGGTTGTTGAAAGCCATGGAAGGGCTGTGACATCGCCTGGGGTGGAGGAGCAGACCTGGACTGAGTAGGAGCAGCTTCAGCTGGGCCTTGAGGGTTGTGCAGAAGTGCTGTGATCTTCTGCTTCATAACCTGGTACTGGGCCTTGGGCAGGTCCCCGAGGGTCTGGCTCACGTAGGTGATGAAGGTGTTCCAGCTCGAGGATGCTCTGTCCAAGTGGACCAGCTGAGAGAGAAGTTCTGTGCTGGTCTTCATTGTGTCCTTGATCTCCAACAGCACACTGTGGTCCTGGCCCTCCAGTTTGCCTCTCTGCCTGAATCCTCTGGAGCTGGGGGTGGGGGTGGGTTGGTCTCTGGTGGCTGCTGCTTCTTCCTCCATTTGTGACAGGGGATCCTCCAAGTCTGCCGGCATGGGGAGTGCAGCTGTCGGGGGGTGTATCTGTTGTGGGGCCCTCTGAAGACACCTGCCTGAACAGGGTAGCTGGCTCCTGTCTGGAAGAGGACTGGCTGTCTGAGGGAGAGGGGTCTCAGAGGGGCTGCTCCTCGGTGGTGGATCTCACCTTCCAGGAAACTGCACTTGGCCATGACGTACATCTCCCAGTTAGTGAGCTTGACAGCGGCCTGCCCGGATTTCTTGAAGTGTAGCTTGCCATACCAGGTGTGCATGTGCTTCCACCATCCAAGGAGTACATGTGCAGTGTACCCCAGGCTCTCTGCCTTGTATCTCCAAGCTGCCTGCTTCTTCTTGGTGTCCCGATACAGTCTGTGGCCCTTTCTCCAGAGGTACTCATTCTCCCTCAGCCATTCCAGAACCTCATCCTCATGCTCCTCGGAAACGGTGTACTATTTCCTCTCTCCCTTCTCCTTCCCTTGCCTCTTCCTCCCTCTGGCAGGGGCTTGAACAGGGCCTTCAGGGGCTTGAGCAGCAGGGCCTTCAGCAGCAGGGCTTTGAGGGCCTTGGGGCTAGTGTACCCTAGCAGCAGCAGCAGCAGCAGCTTCAGAGTCAGTGCCAGGGGGTGGGATGCTGGTTCTGGCCTTCTTCACCTTGCCAGGGCTTGAACGAGTAGGCACGGGCTTCCTCTTCTTGCCTGACTGACGAACCATGGTGTTCCTGCAAGATGTATGTGGCAGCACATCTTTACCCTGTATGCTGACTGCATGCATGCTGCATCCTTTTATATCCGCGGAGCTGACGCAATTCAAACTCCCCACATGTGCAGTGAACGCTTTGCATCCAATATACACCAGCGCGGCATCCCCTTTGTTTTCTATAGGCGTCCGTGATGCATCCGCTTCATCCACTATGCATCCGCCCCTTCCGCTATGCGTCCGCTTCACAATTCTCCCCCAGAACCCCTTTGGAGGTGTCATCCGCTTCCATCTGCTTTCATCTGCTAGGCTTCCTATGAACTTCCGTTTAACATCCCCGCTACATACTACCCATATCCGTTCTTTTCCGTTCTGTTTATGCAAATTTTCACCACTTTTTTGGAGTGGATGAGAACGGATGGAGCAACCCCCGAAATTTTGCTCATCCGCTGTGTCCTTTATGCATACATTTTGCGTCCGTCGGCCATTGGGACCGGGCCTTTAATCATTTCACCATTTTCTGTCTGCAGAAGACCTATTGTATCCTTGACTTTTCTTTGGTCCTGACAATTCCCTACTCCCCTCAAAAAAGTTTTTGTTCGTTTCTTTGCTTGCCTAATCTTGTTCTAGACTTCAGCTTTTCTCATGCTAGATCTACTGTTTTTATGAAGGGCTCCATATTTTTCTTTGGATATGTTCCCCTCTTTTACATTTCCTTTTTCCTTTTTCAATGGGTGGATCCATTTTGTCTCTTTTGATGTTTCCCATTCTTCCTTGTAGGAATTGCTTGGTTATGGTCCCTACAGTATTGTCTTTTGCAGAAGCTCCCAGGCTACTTGGTTATATTTTCTCCTTATGGGTATCAAGCCATTGGGTTCTTTGTACTCTTCTTAGTTCATCAAAGTCTGCTCTATATCAGGGGTGGGATTCAAATTTCTTAACAACTGGTTCTGTGGGCATGGCCTAATTTGTGGGTGTAGCTTGGTGGTCACATGACTGGCTGGGCATGGCTTGCTGACTGGACATGGCTTGGTGGTTATGGGACTGGCTGGGTGTGGCTTGTATGTAAATATTTATGTAAATAATGATTTTTTTATTTTTTAAAAAGAGTAATTTTTACCCAAAATCAGGAAAAGCAGGCAGGCAGATTGAGTTGCTCACAGAATCACAGATTTACTCAGAGATCTACCATTCTGCAATCTATTACTTGAGTCTGAACTGAAAAATAGAAGCTTCATCAAGGAAGGTTCATCTCTGCTTTTAGATTAGCTAGAAAGCTAGAAATCCTGCTTTCTAGCTAATCTAAATCTCCCAGCACAACAGAACAGCTGATGGTCTGGACAAAAAAGAAAGGGAAAATGGCAATTTACTAAATGCAGACAAGTTAGATGGCACACATGCCAGGTAAGGTGTGAGTGGGCAGGGTGGGGCCAGCCAGTGAAGTGATTTGCTGGTTCTCCAAACTGTGCAGAATCATAACAACTGGTTCTATACAACCAGACCAACCAGGTAGAATTCCACCCCTGCTCTGTAGGCAGTTTTTCCATCTTGGACTATCTGAAATTTCAGGATAGCATGATCACTGCCTTCCAAGTTGTCTTTACTTCCCTAACTCTTATGTCCCCAACCATTTTAGTCCATTGATGAGATTTAGGTGCAGAGTAGCAGACCCAGTTTCCTCTTCTATCTTTTGACAAATGACATTGTCTGTAAGAGAGGTAAAAAATTTATTGAATTTGTAACTTTCAACAGCATAAGATTTCCAACAAATGTCTGCATAATTAAAATCCTCCATGCTAACTATCACATGCTTCCCTGAAGGTGGGGGTCATTTGGTACAGAATAATTTCATCTTCTTATTCAGCTTATCTTGGAGGTCTAAAATAAATCCTTACAATTGCATCCATTTTAATTCTCTTTTCTTTGTTCTTGCCCAGATGGTTTTAACATAACTTCCATGTTCCCAAACTTGAATTTCTGTAGATTCATATTTTCCCCAATTACAAGCCAACACCCCTTCATTTTTGTTGAGCCTAGTTCATTTGTGTAAGTTATAGTCTTCCAGCAATGTGCTTCACCTGTATATATAACCCCATCATGCTTCAGGAATATTTATGACACTAATGACTCTGTGTGGTGGTGCAGTGGTTAGAATCAGGGGTGGGATTCTACCAGTTCAATCCGGTTCTATAGAACCGGATGTTATGATTCTGTTCAGTTTGGAGAACTGGCAAATCATGCTCCTGGCTGGCCCTTCCCCTTCCCCTCCTGGCCACTTGCCTCTGATGAGGCTGAAGATATGTTGCTGGAGCTGCCGGGCTTTAAGCCTGGAGCAAGAATCCCCTTCTCTCCTCCCCCCCCCCCCCCAGCCTATCCCATTTGGAAGATATTGAGTTTTGCTGTTGCTTCCTAAATGAGATAGACTGAGTGGGAAGTGGCTGGCATGTGTGAGCATGAAATTAAGCCTCCTTCCTATAAAATCCATTCAGAAAACAAAGGAGCAGATATTGTTTAATTCTGCTTCAGCCCAGATTGCTGGGAGAGAAAGTAGTTTAAAAGTATTCATTGGCTTCCCAACACTTGTAGTATTGAGGAGCTGCTTGCCTTTTAAAATCCAGCGCTGAAGCCCAAGAGTGCTGGATTTCAAAATAAAAACCAAGGAGCTCAGTGCTACAAGGAGAAGTTCCAGGAAGCGTTGCTGGAGCTGAACCGGTCTTTAAAACATTTTAAAGTAGCCTGGAGCAAGTATCCCTTTGGGGGGGGGACTTTAATATCTTTAAAGTTGTGTCCTCGTGACATCCATTTGAGGTCAATCCATGCATTTAGGGAGGAGGAGGAGGCAATATTAAATCAGAGCCTTGGTACAAGGGGCAATCCAATAGAAGTGCTTTGATGGTTCTGTCCAAGTAAAGACAGGAGTGTGGTAAGATGGAATCTTACTAAATCTGTTGTGTATGGAACTTGGTAGGTTCCAAATGCCTTAATCTTATTGGCCAAGAAGGCAGTTCTCAGATTGGCTATTTAAGGAACCAATCCAATTGGTCTGCCTGATGGCGGGAACACTCAAAAAACCGTCATTGGCCACAAGCCATGAGCAAGCCGCTATAAGAAGGGTTGCCACGGCTTGGGCTGTTGTTCCATTACCACTTCCTTACTTGTTTAAATAAAAGAGTTGTTGTTGGAACCCGGTCTCGCGCAACTTATTTCCGAACGGAACAAAATCAGTTCATACAGAGATACAATGCTCGGTATCTTTAAAGTTGGTCATTCTTTCATGTTACTGACTTGGGAGTAATCAAATGATCAGGTCTCATGCTGCCTGGGGAATTCTGGGAATTGTAGTCCACATGTCTTAAAGTTGATAAGCTTGAAAAACACCAGAAGTACAACTTCTTGTGAGCCTAGGTTATTTTCCTGCATTTTGGGAAAAAGAAAATTATCCTATCTGCTTGGAGAAGAGGTGCAGCTGAAATTTAGTGAGATGCGAATTGGAAGGTTAAAGCAGCAGATACAGATAGTCTTTGATTCACAACTATTTGTTTAGCCTCCATTTAAAGTTACAACAGCAGTGAAAAAAGTGACTTATATTCCCCCCACAAGGGAGAGAGAAAGACAGAGGGAGGAAAAGAGAGAGACAAGAGACAGAAAGAGTGGGGAAGAGAGAAACAACAGAGAGAGAGAGAGAGAGAGAGAAAGGGAGAGAGGGGGAAAGAGAGACAACAGACATAGAGAGAGGGAAGGAAAGAGAGAGAGAAGACACAGATAAGACACAGAGAAGTCACAGAGAGAGGGGGAGAGAGGGAAAGAGAAAGAGAGACAAGAGACAGATGAGAGAGAGAGAAAAAAGAAAAAGGGAGAAAGAAAAAGAGATGAGAAAGAGGGGGAGAGAGAGAGGTACCTGTTGAAAAGGAAATAGAAAAATGGCTCTTGGAGTGTTTAAGGTTGCAGACCCCAGGTTAAGGAAACACCATGGTCATTAAGTGAACCTTGTGGTCATTAAGCTAACACTTTGGTTGTTAAACAAGTCCATTTTCCCCAATGGGCATTTTTAAACAGAAACCAGAAGGAATTGTTGGAAACTGGCAAAAAACATAGAAAACTTCAGTCACAAGACTGTGTGGGATGTTGTAACTGATTGTGTGTGTGTGTGTGTGTGTGTGTGTGTGTGCATGCGCACGCACGGCTGTCAAAACACCAAAAACAGGTCAAGTAGCTCTAGGGAGGTCAATCATAAATTAGAATACTTGCTAAGCAACTGGCCATTAAAGGCTAGGTCACATCAGCCGAAGGATGCAAAACGTATGTAAAAAGGACACAGTGGACGAGCAAATTTTCCAACCGTTGTTATCCGCTCTCAAAAGTGTCCCAAATTTGCATAAACAGAATGGATAACAACGGAAAGGAATGGACATGGGGAGGATGTAGCAGGGATGTAAAGCGGATGTTCGAAGGAAGCCGAGCGGATGGAAGCAGATGGAAGTGGATGACACATCCGCAGGGCTTCCGGGGGAGCACAGCGAAGTGGACGCGTAGCGGAAGGAGCAGATGCGTAGTGGATGCGTAGTGGATGACGCGGATGCATCATGGATGCCCAGCGGATGCATCATGGATGCCCAGTGGATGCCTAGCAGATGCAAAGCATTCACTGCGCATGCGGGGAGGATGCATTGCGACAGCCACGCGGATATAAATGGATGCAGCTCGCAAGCAGGTCACCATTCAGAGGAAAGACCTGCTGCCAGACACATCTTCAGCCAACAACCATGGGGAAGAAGAGGAAGCCTATGCCTACTCCTGCCAGCCCTGGCAAGAAGGACAGGACCACCATCCCACCCCCTGGCACTGACTCTGCTTCTGCTGCTTCTTCTGATGCTGGTGATGACTCTGCTGGTGCTGGTGCTTCTGCTGGTGCTGCTCCTGGTGCTGGTGCTTCTGCTGGTGCTTACTCTGCTGGTGCTGCTCCTGGTGCTGGTGCTTCTGCTGGTGCTGACTCTGCTGGTTCTGCTGCTGGTCCTGCTGGTGCTGCTAGTGCTGCTGGTGCTGGTGCTGGTGCTGCTACTGCTGGTGGTGGTGGTGTGGTGGACCAGCCCCAAGAACCTTAAAGCCCTGCTGATGAGGGCCCAGAAGGCCCTGCCAGAGGGAGGAAGAGGCATTCACGAGAAAAGGGGGAGAGGAGACAGTACTCCATTGCAGAGGAACATGAGGAGGAGGTGCTCAAATGGCTGAGGGAGAACAAGTACCTCTGGAGGAAGGGACACAGGCTCTATCGAGACACCAAGCGGAAGCAGGCGGCTTGGAAAGAGAAGGCGGAGAGCCTGGGCTACACTTCAGATGTCCTCCTGGGGTGGTGGAAGCACATGCACACATGGTACGGGAAGCTGCACCTCAAGAAGTCTGGCCAGGCCGCAGTCAAGCTCACCAACCGGAAGACCTACGTGATGGCCAAGTGCAGCTTCTTGGAGGATGAGATCCGCCACCGAGGAGCAGCCCCTCTGTCAACCCTCTCTCTCAGGCAGCCCACAGACAGCCAGTCCTCTTCTAGCCAAGAGTCAGCTCCTGTGTCCAGGCAGGTATCTTTGGAGCACCCCTGATGGAGACCCCCCCAACAGCTGCACTCCCTGTGCCGGAGAACATGGAGGACCCCCTGACGCAGTTGGAGCAAGAAGAAGCCGCTGCCACCAGAGACCAACCCACCCCCACCCCCAGCTCCACCTCCACAGAAAGCAGGCAGAAAGCCAGACCGGAGGGACAGAGCCACACTGTCCTCTTGGAGATCAGGGACACAATCAAGAGCAGCGTAGATCTCCTCTCTCAGCTGGTACACTCCGACATACCATCCTCTAACAGAAAGCCCTTCCTCATCTATGTGAACCAGACCCTCATGGAAATGCCCGAATCCCAGTACCAGGTGATCAAGGAGAGGATCACAGGTCTTCTGCACCACCATCCAGGCCCAGCTGAACCTGCTCTGACCCAGTCCAAGTCTGCTCCTCCACCCCAGGTGATGTCACAGCCCTTCCAAGGCTTTCAACAGCCCCTCACCTACCAAGGCTATGGCTACTAGGAGTTCCAGCAGCACAGGCAGCCCTTCTCAGTCCAGGCACTGGTACATCACACACCACAGGTGCCACCAATGCCACCGATACCACTGATGCCACAGACACCAAAGATGGCACCCACGCCACAGATGCCACCCACGCCACAGATGCCACCGATGCTTCACCTCGCTCACCTGCAGACCAGACAGTCCCATTACACTCCTCCTTCCTCCACCCCACAGCCAAGCCCGGCCTCAGGACATCTGTCATCGGTCTTGGGACTGACATCCCATGTCATGGAGGAAGGGCCTCTCAACCTCACGGGACTGAGCCAGCTCTCTGAGAGCTTCCTCCACACACCATCCCCTGTTGTCCTCTCAGGACCAGGCACCCCAATGGTGCCTCAGACCAGCACTCCAGCCACTACCACCTCCACAGCACCTGGACCCTTCACCCCTGAGACCATGGGCATGCTTCAGAGTGACTGAGAAGAGTGCCAGAGACTGGGTTGCTACCTGTTGACTTTATCTTTGCTTGGGATACTTTACTTGGGTCATTTTGCTTTTACAGTTTGTTTTTAATAAAGGTTATCTTTGCTTCACACACTTGGTTCAGTTCTTTTAGTAAATAAAGTCTTGGTGGAAACTTTTGGAAATGGTTTAAGCCTTTGCATGCTTGTGGGATGGGTAAGGATAGCAGTGGGATGGACAGGGATACCTGTGGGATGGGTAATAGCTGTGGGATGGGTAAGGATAGCAGTGGGATGGGCAGGGATACCTGTGGGATGGGTAATAGCTGTGGGATCCAGTGCAAGCATAGTGGGACTGTTATGGTCCACCCTCCCAGGTGCCACACCTATGGCCCTTTTTTATCAATAACAATTTAATCATTCATCAACACATTTCAACATAAACACAACTCTTTATTAAATGCCCTGTTCATTGTAGGGCCACTCAACATACATGGCCCAATCTCATCAGTGTGATGAGACAGGCTGAAGGAAGCATCCATTAAGCATCTACCATCCTGTCTTGCCACTCCACTGCTTCAGCTGGGGAGTTGCACCAGTGTTTCAGGAGGTTGCGCTGCTTCTTCCGTTCACGTGAAGCTCGGTTGGGGCCTGGCACATCCACAGTGTCTATCAGGTTTAGTCCTTGCCTCCATTCACCAGGCTCCATGTCCCCATTCCCTTGTTGGCGGTCCACAAGCCTGTTCTGCAACACTGGGTAGCGATTGCGCATGAGATTGTGCAGGATGCAGCAAGCTTCCATGATGCTCCTCACAGTCTCTGGGCGATGCTGCATTGTGGTGAGAAGTACCTGGAACCTGTTGGCCAGGATGCCAAAGGCGTTCTCCACCACCCATCTTGCCCTGGACAGCCTGTAGTTGAAGATCCTCTCTTCACGGGTGAGGCATCTGGAAGTGTAGGGCTTCATGAGGTAGGTTCTGAGGGAGAAGGCATCATCCCCCACAATGAAGTAGGGCACATCTTGTGTGTTGTTGAGCAGGGGGTCTGGATCTGGGAAGCCCATGATGAGGTTGCATTCCAGCCCCTCCTTGAGGTGACTGGTGTTGTATGCCTGGGCATCTGAAGCTGACTCGTTGCCTGAAGCATCGATGTACATGAACTTGTAGTCATCATCGACCATGGCAAAGAGGATGATGCTGAAGAAGCCCTTGTAGTTGTGATAAGTGGACCCTGAGTTGGCTGGAGCTTTGCAGGCCACGTGTTTGCCATCTATGGCTCCAACGGTGTGGGGGAAGTTCCACTTCTGATACCACTGCTCTGCAACTTTCTTCCAGCCTTCTTCAGTGGAGGAGCACTGGAGGAGATACTCCAGGTATTCTTTGATGCTGGCCTGCACCACTTCTCTCACCACAATGCTGATGGTGTTGTGTGGCACCCTCCATGTGTACTGCATGTTCCTGTACGAGGTCCCAGAGGCCAGGTGGCACAGAGTCAGTGCCACCTTCAGCCCAGAGTCCATGCTGGGCCGGAAGTTGGTTTTTGCCTTGGTCAACCTGGGTCTCAGCCACTCCACAACTTCGTCAAACATGACTGGTGGCATCCTCATGAAGTGCTGGAATGCACGAGGGTCTTCGTTCTTCAGCTCCACTATCAGCTTGTCATACAGTCCGTACTCGGCTCTTCTCGTGATCCATCTTCGGACCCAGACACTTATTGTACACCTCCTTTTCTTCGCATAGAACAGGTGAATTAGCCTGTAGAGGGCTTTGCACTGTTGTAGAATGATGGCGGCTACCAAAAGGAGTGTGCGACTATCCATGGTGGAGATGACTGGATCCTGTGGAAGAGCAAGAGCAAGAGCAAGGCTGAAGAGATCTGCACAGCAGGGCTGCTGGACTGAAAGTGAGATCCATGTGATTTCCTCCCCCTTTTTATAGGAAATATAGCTTTTCTGCTAGGTGTCCTTCTGCATCCTCTAGACATCCTGCAGACATCCTAAATATCTGAGATACGTCCCATATACGAACATTTTGTCCATTTTAATGCTTTATGTGTGAGCTGCATCCGCTTTCATCCTTTCTATGTCCGTGGTACTAACGCTGCATGGATGTTCCACATCCGTTTTGCTTCCTCCCTCTTTCCATTTTCCGCTGGAGCAGATGCAAGTTGTGCGGATGCACAGTGGATGCCGAGCGGATACAGCAGACGTGTAACGGATGTAGAACGTTTGTTCCCCGTATGTGTCGCGGATGTAGAATGGACGCTGCAGAAAGTTCATCCACTCAAAAAGTTTTGTGCAACTCAAAACTTTTTGAGCAGATGAAATCTCAGTAGACGGATGCTGGACGGATAGAACGTATGAATCACGCACACAGTGAGTACAGAATGGATGCATCGCGTTCACCAACGGATGGCAAGCATTTTTCTCCATTTTATATCCTCTTTCCATCTGTTGGTGCAGTGTGACATGGGCTTAAGCAAGGACACTTATATTTGCTTCGCTAGTCACATGGCCAACTAGCCACACCTACCCCAGTCACATGATCAACAAGCCACGCCCAGCCAGTCATGTGACCACTTAGCCACACCCACAAATTAGGCCATGCCCACAGAACTGGTTGTTAAGAAATTTGAATCCCACCCCTGATTAGAATGCAGAACTGCAAGCTAATTCTGCCAACTGTCAGGAGTTCAATTCTAACCAGCTCAAGGTTGACTCAGCCTTTCTTCCTTCCAAAGTCAGCAATATGAAGACCCAGATTGTTGGGGGGGATATGCTGACTCTGTAAACTGCTTAGAGAGGGCTGTAAAGCACTGTCAAGTGGTATATAAGTCTAAGCGCTATTTCTATGCTATGATTTACTGATCTTGCATGTTTCATTTACTTAATGCTTTGGCATACATGCTTTTTAGTTTGTAGCTGGTACTCTTTACTAGGCTGTTTTGTATTTTCTCCCCCCGCCTTTTTTCCCCCCTGGTTCTACCTTTGTGGCTGTATGACCACTTTCACTGTCCTCACACAGTTGTCACACTTCTTACTACCCAGAGCTGAGAACACAGTATCCTTGATTCTATAGTTCCTCAAGTTACATTTGCCTTACAAGGTAGACCAGATCAAGAAATAGATTTCACATAGACTTAAAGCAAGTTTGATTAGAATGACTATAGCATGGGTCTTCAAACTTGACAGCTTTAAGACTTTTGGACTTTAGCTCCCAGAATTCCACCTCCAGTCATGTTAGCTCAGGAATTCTGGGAGTTGAAGTCTACAAGTCTTAAACTTGCCAAGTTTGAAGACCCTTGGGTTACATAGCAACAGAATCTTGGAAGTCTGAATGTGCTTGCATTCTTTTCTGTTTTATTTTCATGTAAATTAGTGACAGGGTTGCCTGAAACACTTTCATAAATTTCTATCTTTGTCTGGACTTAAGTCACATCTATCAGTTCATAATTTTATAACAGATCTTCCCTCTCTCCATCAAGAGCATCCTATCTAGTCTCGATAACTTACTGATTATGCTACTGTTTTCACAGGTTAAGAAAACAATGTGCATACAGCTTCTTGGCTCAATGTCTGTGGAGAATCACAGTCATCCAGGTTATGGTTGTTCCAAGAGTGCTGTTCAAAAGCAATTGGACTCTATACATGTGTGTGTGTGTGTGTGTGTGTGTATAAACACACACACAGACACACACACATACACACACACTTTTCATCCAATAATCTTCTTTGGTTCTGACTGAGTGGTAGAGAATGGAAGGATTTATATTCTGACTCTCAAAGAATATAAATCCTTCCATGCACCATCAGTCAATCAGAACCGAAGAAGCTTCTTGGATGAAAATTGAAACTTTATTTTTTAAAAATCAAGAAAGTTCAGTTGCCTTTTGAATGACATCTTTGAGATTTTCTTGGCTTGTGAGAGACACCCCTCCCCCCAAAAAAATCATTTGCAGAATTTTAATATTAATTATTCAAGTTTGTCTGATACCTTTACTTTCTGTGTCATTTTTGTAAGGTTATGTAACATGGCATGAATTAGCTTGTGTGTCTTTTTTCATCAAATTGTAAAATTGGTTTTATGGGGGGGTGGGGGGGGGCAGGAATACTATGAATGAACATTATACCCAGCATCCATTTGGGAACTATCAGCAGTAATATAGAATCCTGAATTAAATGTAGTTTTCAGGAAAAAAAAAACTACTTATTGTCACTTTCTGCAAAACAATAATAGGAGCAAGAGGATATATGAACTTGTTCTAATGGTATTATAGTTAGATCTGGAATGATAATCCCCAAAGTCTATTAGTTTGCTCCAAAAACATAGATATTATCTTTTGGTGCCTTATTCAGCCTAGTCACAGCAATCTCGCAAGTAAAGAAAAAATAACAAATAATTGGCTTGATAAAAGAGTTAATGGGTTGATTACAAATAAACCAGTGTATTCCTTGAGTGCAGAAAATTGCAGTTGTTTTACTGATTTTATTTAAAGAACTCCATGCTTTTACAATCTTTCCTCCATCATGATTCCACTATAAATTCCTACCAGTTTAATTTCCCTTCCTTTTTGAACCAACCCGATTTATTATTATTTTGTTTGCTGAATTTGGAGAGTGTTCTTATCATGCATAATCAATGTAGAACAAGTCTGCCTTGATTCCTTGTCAAAACCATTTTAAAATTATTGCCACTTTATTATTTTTAGTCCAATATATTGTCTTCCTGTTTGTCGATCATTTGCTACCATGTTTTTCATAAAATAAGGCCAGGTCTTATTAGTTTTTTGAGCCCCGAAAAAACGGCGAGGCCGTCTTTTCGAGAATGTCTTAATTTTTCTCCCACGCACAGCCTGGTGGTAGTGTATGTGTGTGTGTGTGCATTTATACCCTTATCAGTGAATGTCCGTGTTCCCATGACACCCATGCAGCCAACCACTTTCTACCCTGTGCATCATGCCAGCTCAGCCTGTGCTGGTTGTTCTTGGTCCAGTGCATTGGCAAACCTGCAGAGCTCCATTAAGCGCCAAATTCAGCATGCCATGTGGACATGCTCGAGCTGAGATCAAGCTGCAGCACTCGGAACCGTTATTCAGGAGACTGCTTTCTTAACCTGCCTTGCTGACTGCTGCATTGCTTAGAGCCCCCAGCAATGCCCAGCTTCCTGCCACTGCACAAGACACAAAGGCAAGTGGGCTGCCTTTCTGGCACTCCCACTGTGGCTGGCGCTGAGTCAGATCCTCTTCCCCCAGTGCGAACACCAGCCAACTGGTCTCGTGCGCCAATTTTGTTCTACCCTCCCTAACCTCCTTGCTCTGCCTCCTGGGATTTTCCCAAGTCCCTCGGCCAGAACTTTCCAAAAGAATGTAGTTGTGTCATTCAGGTGTGGTGGCCACGACCAACCTGCCCCGACTTCTTCCCTCGACAAGTTCTCTTCGGAAGTCCGGGGGTTGTTTTCCAACTGATGGATTCCAACCTCACAACAGGGCATGGGACCACCAAGGGCCCAGGCAGCCCCGTCAAGCTTCAGGTGCTCCCAGAGATGCACGGGATACAGACTCTCTACTCACAGAGCCACCGCAGAAGTATATACAACAGTGCCTGCAAGTGCTTGGAAGGCTGAAAGTGTAGCCCAAGTGGGGGCTGCTCACTGTCGCTCCAGGGCCCAGCAAAGCTGGAAACTGCTGCCTGTTGTGTGAACCCCAATGAGTAGCTTTGCCTGTGCTTGGTGGAAAAGGAGCTGGCAGAGCGCAGCTTTTCTTTCCCCAAGTGTGTGGCGGGAAGTGGATTCCAGCTCTGCAGGGTGCAGGGACAAAAGTATGCAACCCCTGCTTGAACGCCACTGGGCTGCACTTTCAGCCTGCAAGGCATGGCCAGAAGGAGGAGGTGCTGCTGCTGTGTAAGATAAGAGTGGCTGGCAGTAGTGCTGGAAGCTAGGCTGAGCAGGGCAA
This sequence comes from Laticauda colubrina, assembly GCA_015471245.1. NCBI lineage: Eukaryota > Metazoa > Chordata > Lepidosauria > Squamata > Elapidae > Laticauda > Laticauda colubrina. The sequence continues at coordinate 4,692,924 of BLBF01000063.1, forward strand.
GTGAGCTTGCAGTCCCCAAGAGGAGTGGGACATGTGAGCTGGGTGAAGCAATGGTAAAAGGTTGGCATGCCAGCAGCAGGCTGGGCAGCTCATTCTCCTGTGGTCCTGCCAGAGGCATCTCTGCCAAGCCCTGCTTTGGCTGCCTGGGGGATGTGGATGGAGTCTGTTTTAAAGTCAGCTCCCATGCCCTTGCTGGGGCTGTGGCAGGAGAGGGGGGAGCTGGTGCCCTTTGAGCAGATGGGTAAGCAGAAGCATCCGCCTGCTGGTGTGGCCCATCTTTCCTGCACAAGAACCCCCAGCAGCAAAGGTACTTGGTGGGAGTAGGGAGCTCTCTGCGCTCCACCATGATCGGCCGTTAGGAGCAGCTGGTGGTGAGTCATGGCTGGCTGCAGGGCACTCCTGATGGCAAGTTCCCCCCACCCTTTCCCCCATTTTGCATATTTTAAACTAGGCCTAAATTTGAGGTGAGGGGCTTAATTTAACCTTATGCCTAGAAAACATGCTGGGTCTTCCTATTGGGGGGGCATATTGTTGGAAAAACACGTACTATCCAAAGCCTAGGTTTTAATCTCCTGTCAAAAATTCTTTGCCTTTTGACTGATACCTTTGTCAAGAAACCAGCTCAACAGAATAACAGAGTTGGAATGGACTTTGCAAGTCTTCTTGTCCAATACCCTGCCCAAGCAGGAAACCCTGTACCACTTCAGTCAAATGGTTGTCCAATTTCCTGAAAAAAACTTCTGGTAATGGAGTGCCCACAACTTCTGGAGGGAAGCTGTTCCACTGAGTTCTCCTTCTAACTGTCAGGAAATTTCTCCTTAATTCTAGGTTGCTTCTCTCTTATGACCTCAGGTGTTGTGATCTGACTGCGGTCATTCAGTATCCCACTGCATTCAATACAGGTAGTAGTGGGAACTGGGAACTTCTACCCAAGGACTCTATGCAGAGTCCAGTAGCTCTCCTTCCTGCCGTGCTTCATGGCATGTTGATACAGTGAAGGAAAGTTTGTCCTGTTGCACCTCAAAGAGGTCAAAGAATGCAGGTTTGGCCAGGGTGCAGATGCTTTGAGTGTTTATCCGCACGTACATTTTCATGGCATCTGCAGAGTGTCCTTCAGGATACACTTTGGCTAAGCAGATGGGAAGACACGAACAAGGGTGTGGTGAGTTGGTACACAGTGCTGTGCAGTTGACGCTCAGCCTTAGTTGTGGTTGTGGTTTGGAAGTCTGCCGAGGAGCCCTGCATGCTTCTGTGTTACATTGTGGCTCCTTGTCTGAAGGAGGGTTACGAGATATCTGCAGTAGCAGCTTGGAGTCTGGATGCAGCACGGTCGGGTGTTGGTCACTATGGCATAAGTCACAATTGCACCTTGGCTGTGCAGTACTTGGACAGGTGTTTAGATTTGCAGCACTTGTAACAATATTGGTACTCCCTTAGCAACTCTTTTCATTGGGTCAGTGGTTTTGCTGCAGCTGTTCAGCGAGTGACGAGTGTTGTGCATAGGACAAAACTGTACTCTCCTTGTGTTCGGAGATCTAAATTGGGTTGTATCTGATAAGTTCTTTCCCCAACTGTGTGTGGGTGAGGAGTCAATCTCGTTTTATGGACAACTATGAAGGGTCTTTCCCTGGTAGTGTGCATAAGGCCTGAGGGTGATATATGGTTGTTGTTGTATCTTCTGTCATCAGGAGGACTAACAGTTCTGGTGTGTGTTGCACAGTGTCACCTGGTGGGACATGAATTTTTCAAGAAGTGTGAAGTGTATAAAGTGGTGGTGCCCCTTGGCCATGAAGGTGTCTGTCAACTGGAGCCACTTTTCAATTAACACCTGTGGAAGTTTTCGAACAATTTTGTTCTGTATGTTGATGTGATCGAGACAGGAAAGTGCCGGTAAGTTGGGATCCCATTGTGCCATTCTCATCTGGACAAGTATGTTAGCAAGGTCTATGATTTGGCAAGGCTTCTCGATAGGAATTTTAGGAAAACTGTTGAGGCTATCCAAGAGTGTTGCTTCTACGTCCTTGGCAGCACCACACAGTTCATCAAGCCTTATTCCTTGATAACTGTAGGGCAGCAACTGGGTCATCTAAGTGGGATACCAAAAGTGCCTTCAGTTTGCCGACAGACTATGGCCCTAGCCATGCTATCAAGTGTCTGATTATTTCAGCAGGGTTCAGGCATGCCACCTGAACCGGGCATAGGAAAAGTTTCTTCCATACTAGATATTCTCCACCTGGCTTGTCAGAGAATCTGTGAACTCCGTTGGCATGCAAATTTAGCTTTCCACTCTGTACAGCCAAGTTTCTCCAGTAATCTTCAGCATTTGCTGAGTTGGGGGGAGGTATTGATGTAGAGGGTTCTCCCCCTGGATTCTCGTAGGGTGGGTTCGGGTTGTAAGTCAAGGACGGGTTGTAATCTTCCTCCCAGTACTTGCAGAAGATGTCACTCTCCCATACTGGGGACAATGGTCAAGCATCACACTGATGTGTAGGCTGGGCACGGTTACCTCGTGGTGCCTGGGAGCTGGATTGGTATTAGGTTATGGCAGAAACGCTGCTGCCTGTGGATTGAGTGTGGCAGTTGTCATTGATGGCATGTTGACTCATGTAGAAGTCGTTGTAGGCACCTGTGGGCTATGTTTCTCAGCCAGCAGGGCATGAGATGTTGTAGTAGGGTTGCTGGTGCTGGGAAGAGAATCTCAGACCTTAGTACGAACAACATCATTTGGGGAAAGTTTGCTGTTAGTGGGAAGTGAATCTCATACTTTAGGTTGTACAACGTCAGTTGCATAACTGATGTGTAAAGTCTGTGGTTGAGATTCATCCCTGTGAATCTCTGATTGTGGGAGACTGCTGGGCAACTGAGGTGGTTTCATAGGCTCGTTTCTAAGTGAATGCTGCTCATTCACATAGGCCTTGATCTGTGTATTTGGGCTCTCTTCTCCCAACCCTTCGAGGTCAAAGTTGAGGGAGGCATCGTTGGCCACCTTCTGCCATGCTGCGGCCTATGCTGCTTTCTCTGCCATCTCTCTTTGTCATTCGAGTAACTCCATTTGGGCCTAAGCTTTGGCTATTTCTGCCTGTTGATTGGCCATTTCTGCTTGTTGATTGGCCTGAGATTTGGCCATTTCTGCTTGTTGTTTGGCCAGTTCAGCCTTCTGCCATATCACCTTTGTTGTAATACGTAAATCTGCCTCTGCTGCTACAGCTTCAACTTGGGCTTCTACAGCTCGTTCAGCATAACTTGCTGCTTTGGAGGCCTGAGATGCACCACTACGATGGGAGAATGTTCTGGAAGGATGGTGAGAGCCAGCAGCAGAGAATTGGTGCAAGACACTAGAACCTGCCTGCGATGAAGCCAATTTGGGAGGGAGGGAGGAGGCTTTATTCGAATAGTGGGAAGAAAACAAATGTGATCAAGGAGCCATGTCAGAAGTGGCCTGCTCCCTTGATGCTACTTCCTGCTGAAGCGCATTGTGGAGTGCTGTCTGGAGGGCTGTATTGCTTTCCTCAACACAGTCTTCATGTTCCTTGTGAAAGTCATCTAAGTATTGGATGTGTTTTAGGAGTTTGGGGTCACCCAGTGTTGACTGGATGGACTTCAGATTGTTTTTGCTGCGTCTCCACCATGCGAAAAGGGCATCTAGATTATCTAGCAATGTGCAGAGTTTCTCGGGGGGCAGCTTATGTTTTGGGGTATCACAGATCTTCTCAAGCATCACCCATGAGTCTGTGTAGCAGCGATATTGCTGCTGCTAATCATTCCTCAAGTGTTCTTCCATGGGTTTGGTAAGCTTCTTACTCTTCCTCAGGTCGTAGGCTTTCAGAGGTATTGTGGCTTCTCCAGAAGGTTGGACATCTAAAGTGGTTGTTGGGAACCAGGCTTCATGTTTACAACAAGGGTGGGTGACGATTTGGGTCTTCTGGTACATCAGAGACATCTGTCATGGCTGAGGAAGTTGCCATGATTCAAATTGGTAAAGGGAGAATTTTGAAAAATTTTAGTGGTTTTCCGTGCAATTCCCTTTTTTGTACTAGGGGGTGGTGCAAGCAGGTAGCAGAAAGTAGAATTGCTGCTGAATTTAATACTTGAGCATGTAGGTGGCACTGCAGAGTCTGGGCAATGCTAGCAAAGCACACTGTACGGCTGCTTCTAGGGTGCATTGTGAGCTTGCAACACAAAGGGGCACTAGAGGTTGCATTGCAAAGTCTGGGGCGGAACACAGAAATATACCTATAATTGTGGCTTGCTTCACAAGGTGGCACAGAGGATCAGGAAGATGCTGTTGCTATGCCCATGTTAAGGCTAGGTCCCACTGGCCGACGGATGCAAAACATATGCAAAAAGGACAAAGCGGATGAGCAAAATTTCGGGGGTGGCTCCATCCATTGTTATCCGCTCCAAAAAGTGCCCCAAATTTGCATAAACAGAACAGAAAAGAACGAAAAGGAATGGACGGGGGTAGTATATAGTGGGGATGTTAAACGGATGTTCGTAGGAAGCCTAGCGGATGACAGCGGATGGAAGTGGACACATCCGAAGGGCTTCCGGGGGGGAATTGCAAAGCAGACACATAGCGGAAGGAGCAGATGCGTAGCGGATGATGCGGATGCATCACGGATGCCTATAGAAAGAAAACCAAATGCATAGCATATGCATAGCAGATGCAAAGCGTTCACTGTGCATGTGGGGAGTATGAATTGCATCAGCTTCGCGGATATAAAAGGATGCAGCTCAAAAGCAGTCAGCATTCAGAGGAAAGACATGCTGTCACAGACATCTTCGAATAACACCATGGTTCGTCAGTCAGGGAAGAAGAGAAAGCCTGTGCCAACTCCTGCCAGCCCTGACAAGAAGGACAGCACTACCATCCCACCCCCTGGCACTGACTCTGAAGCTGCTGGTGCTGGTGCTGCTGGTGGTGTTGCTGCTGCTGGGGTGGACCAGCCTAAAGCCCTCAAAGCCCTGCTGCTCAGGCCCCTGAAGGCCCTGCTGCTGAAGGCCCTGCCAGAGGGAGGAAGAGGAAAGGGAAGGAAAAGGGAGAGAGGAAACAGTAAACCCTTCCCGAGGAGCATGAGGAGGAGGTGCTGGAATGGCTGAGGGAGAACAAGTAGCTGTGGAGAAAGGGCCACAGACTCTATTGCAACACCAACAAAAAACAGGCAGCTTGGAGAGACAAGGCACAGAGCCTGGGGTACACTGCAGATGTACTCCTTAGATGGTGGAAGCACATGCACACCTGGTATGGCAAGCTACACCTCAAGAAATCTGGGCAGGCCGCTGTCAAGCTCACTGACCGGGAGATGTACATCATGGCCAAGTGCAGCTTCCTGGAGGATGAGATTCGCCACTGAGGAGCAGCCCCTCTGACAACCCTCTCCCTCAGACAACCCACAGACAGCCGGTCCTCTTCCAGCCAGGAGACAGCTACACTGTCCAGGAAGATGTCTTCGAAGGGCCCCATGGCAGAGACCCCCCTGACAGCTGCACTCCCCATGCCAGAGGACATGGAGGATCCCTGTCACAAATGGAGCAAGAGGTGGCAGTCACCAGAGACCAACCACCCCCACCCCCACCCCCAGCTCCACAGGATGCAGGCAGAGAGGCAGACTGGAGGGCCAGAGCCACACTGTCCTGTTGGAGATCAGGGACACAATCAAGACCAGCACAGATATTCTCTCTCAGCTGGTCCACAGCGACATACCATTCTCCAACTGGAAGCTCTTCATCACCTATGTGAGCCAGACCCTCATGGACCTGCCTGAGATCCAGTACCAGGTGATGAAGGAGAAAATCACAGCATTTCTGCACAACCCTCAAGGCCCAGCTGAACCTGCTCCTACCCAGTCCAGGTCTGCTCCTCCATCCCAGGTGATGTCACCGCCTTTCCACGGCTTTCAACAGCCCCTCACCTACCAAGGCTACAAGTACCAGGACTTCCCACAGCAGAGGCAGACCTTCCCAGTCCAGGCCCAGGTTCATCACACCCCACAGATGCCTCACATCACCCAGCTGCAGAACAGACAGCCCCACTACACTCCTCCTTCCTCCACCCCACAGCCAAGCCTGTCAACAGACAATCTGTCATCAGTCGTGGGCCTGACATTCCAGGTCCTTGATGAAGAGCCTCGCAACCTCACGGAACTGATTCAGCTCTCTGAGAGCTTCCTGAACACACCCTCCCTTATTGTACTTTCGGGGCCAAGCACCCCAATGGTGCCTCAGACCAGCACTCCAACCACAGCCACCTCCACAGTCCCTGCCCGCTTAACAGCTGAGACCACGGATATGCCTCAGAGTGACTGAGAATAGTGCCAGAGACTGAGTTGTTACTTGTTCACTTTATCTTTGCTAAAGACACTTTAATTGGTTAATTTTGCTTTTTTAATAAAGTCATACAGTTTACTTAAGACCATTATAAATAAAGGTTACATTTGCTTCGGATAATGGGTTCATTTTTTTTACTTAATAAAGTATTGGTGAAAACTTTGAAAAAGGGTTAAGCCTTTGCATGCTTGTGGGATGTGTAAGGATAGTTGTGGGATGGGTAAGGATAGTTGTGGGATAGATAAACCTCCAGTGCAAGCATAGTGGGACTGTATGGCCCACCCTCCCAGCTGCCACACATATGGACCTTTTTTTATCAATAACAATTTATTCATTGATCAACACATTTCAAAATAAACACAGCTCTTTATTAATGCCCTATTCATTGTAGGGCCACTCAACATACATGACACAATGTCATCAGTGTGATGAGACAGGCTCAAGGAAGCATCCATTAACCCTCCATCATCCTGTCTTGCCACTCCACTGCTCCAGCTGGGGAGTTGCACCAGTGTCTCAGGAGGTTGCGCTGCTTCTTCCCTTCACGTGAAGCTCTGTTGGGGCCTTGTACATCCACAGTGTCTATCAGGTTTCGTTCTTGCCTCCATTCACCAGGCTCCATGTCCCCATTCCCTTGTTGATGGTCAACAAGTCTGTTCTGCAACACTGGGAAGCGGGTGCGAATGAGATTGTGCAGGATGCATTAAGCTTCCACGATGCTCCTCACAGTCTGTGGGTGATGCTGCATGGTGTTGAGAACTATCTGGAACCTGTTGGCCAGGATGCCAAAGGCGTTCTGCACCATCCGTCTTGCCCTGGACAGCCTGTAGTTGAAGATCCTCTTTTCATGGGTGAGGTATCTTGAAGTGTAGGGCTTCATGAGGTAGGTTCTGAGGGAGAAGGTGTCATCCCCCACAATGAAGTAGGGCACATCTTGTGTGTCGTTGGGTAGGGGGTCTGGATCTGGAAAACCCATGATGAGGTTGCATTCCAGCCCATCCTTGAGGTCACTGGCGTTGTATACCTGGTTATCTGAAGCTGACCTGTTGCCTGAAGCATCAATGTACATGAACTTGTAGTCAGCATCGACCATGGCAAAGAGGATGATACTGAAGAAGCCCTTGTAGTTGTAATAAGAGGACCCTGAGTTGGCTGGAGCTTTGCAGGCCGCGTGCTTCCCATCTATGGCTCCAACGGTGTGGGGAAAGTTCCACCTCTGATAAAAACCCTTCTGCAACTTTCCTCCAGCCTTCTTCAGTGGTGGGACAATGGAGGATCTCCTCCACGTATTCTTCAATGATGGCCTGCACCACTTCTCTGACCACTTTGCTGATGGTGTTGTGTGGCACCCTCCATGCATACTGTATGTTTCTCTATGTGGTTCCAGAGGCTAGGTGGCGCAGAGTCACTGCCACCTTCAGTCCAGGGTCCAGGTTGGGATGGAAGTTGGTGCTTGGCTTGGTCAACCTGGGTCTCAGACTCTCTACAATTTTGTCAAACATGGCTGGTGGCATCCTCTTGAAGTGCTGGAATGCACGAGTGTCTTCATTCCTCAGCTCCACCATCAACTGGTCATACAGTCCAAACTCAGTTCTTCTCCCGATCCATCCCTGGACCCACACAGCTCTTGAACGTCTCCTTCTTCTCCTTGTGTAGAAAAGGTGAAACAGTCTGAATAGGGCTTGGTTCTGGTGTTGAATGATCGCAGCTACCATAAGGACTGTGTTATGATCCATGGTGGAGAACAATGGATGATGTGGAAGAGCAAGACCAAGGGGGAAGAGGTCTGTACACCACGGCTGCTGGACTCATACTGAGATCCAGGTGATTTTTCTCCCCCTTTTTATCGGAAATATCGGTTTTCCGCTAGGTGTCCTTCCACATACTCTAGACATACTGCAGACATCCTAAATATATGAGATACATCCCAGATACAAACGTTTTGTCCGTTTTGAATACTTTATATACAAGATGCATCTGCTTACATCCTTTCTATTTCCTTGCTTCTAACGCTGTGTGGACGTTCCGTGCAGCTTTTGTTTCCTCCCTCTTTCCATTTTCAGCTGCAGCAGATGTGAGTTGAGGGGATGGCCACAGGATGCCAAGAGGATACAGCGGATATTTAACGGATGATTACAGACATAGAACGTTTGTTGCCCATATATGTCACGGATGTACATCGTACGCGGCAGAAAGTTCATCCACTCAAAAAGTTTTGTGCAGCTCAAAACATCTTGCGTGGATGAAATCTCAGTGGAAGGATGCTCGACGTATAGAGCGTATGAAACACATATGGAATGAGTACACAACGGATGCATCGCATTTTCTAATGGATGGCAAGCTTTTTTGTCCATTTTACATCCTCTTTGCATCCACTGGTGCAGTGGGACATGGACTTTAGGTTTCAGTTACTCTTGGGACCTTTGAATTCATATTTTATTTATTATTTTATTTATTAATAAAATAATAAATGATAAATAATAAATATTAAAATAAAAATAAAATAAAATAAAATAAAATAAAATATAAAATAAAATAAAATAAAATAAAATAAAATAAAATAAAATAAAATAAAATAA
>BLBF01000063.1:4701839-4717289 GCA_015471245.1 Laticauda colubrina
AAAATAAAATAAAATAAAATAAAATAAAATAAAAATAAAATAATAAAATAATAAAAATAAAGAAAAGAAGAACTTTAATGCCTTTGCTCTGCTCCAATCTAATTTAACATCTATTTCCTGTATATCAAAACCTACTTTATGTTCACACAGAATGATTAATTTTAAGTTAGTTCTGAAATGGTTGAAATATATATTATAGGTGTCCTTTATTGGACTTGAAAATGGATGTTCAGGAAAGCAATAAGTGCAGAGGGACAATGTTGTTGGATGCATTTTGCAAACTTCTTGTCAAGATGAATGTTTAATTTGTGAAATTGATGACTCTAGCTTTGTGAACCATGAAATTTACCTCTTATTCTATTTCAGTACCTTAAGAGTCTCTGCAGCAGAAATGACTATCTCAAGAGTTCTTACTGTATATATGAACAAAAGCACTAAGTCTTTAAAAACAAAAGCCTTTAAGGTCTGGTCCAGCCGCACTTATGGATGCAAAGATGATGTAAAACGTTAAAAAAAGCTTGCCAGCCGTTGGAAAATGCTATGCATCCGTTGTGTATTCACTGCATATGTAATTCATACGCTTTATCCATTGCGCATCCATCCACTGCAATTTCATCCACGCAAGAAGTTTTGAGCTGCACAAAACTTTGTGAACGGATGATCTTTCTGCCACATATGATGTACATCCGGAACATATACGGGCAACAAACGTTCTATGTCCATTATCATCCGTTAAACGTCCGCTGTATCCTCTCTGCATCCTCTGGCCATCCCCTCAACTCACATCCGCTGCAGCTGAAAATGGAAAGAGGGAGGAAACAAAAGATATATGGAACATCTACATAGCGTCAGTAGCACGGATATATAAAGGATGTAAGCGTATGCATCTCGTATATAAAGTGTTAAAAATGGACAAAACGTTTGTATCTGGGATGTATCTCGTATATTTAGGATGTCTGCAGTATGTCTAGCGTATGTGGAAGGACACCTTGTGGACAACCGATATTTTCTATAAAAAGGGGGAGAAAATCATCTGGATCTCAGTATGAGTCCAGTAGTCGTGGTGAACAGACCTCCTCACCCTTGGTCTTGGTCTTCAACATCATCAATTGTTCTCCACCATGGATCATGACACAGTCCTTATGATAGCTGCGATCATTCATCACCAGAACCAAAACCTGTTCAGACTGTTTCACCTTTTATACAGAAGGAGAAGGAGACATCCAAGAGCTGTGTGGGTCCGAGGAGGGATCGTGAGAAGAATGGAGTTTGGACTGTATGACCAGTTGATGGTGGAGCTGAGGAATGAAGACCCTCATGCATTCCATCATTTCATGAGGATGCCACCAGCCATGTTTGACGAAGTTGTAGAGCGTCTGAGACCCAGCCTAGCACCAACTTCCATCCCAACCCTGACCCTGGACTGAAGGTAGCACTGACTCTGCGCCACCTGGCCTCTGGAACCACATACAGAAACATGCAGTATGCATGGAGGGTGCCACACAACAGCATCAGCAAAGTGGTCAGAGAAGTGGTACAGGCCATCATTGAAGAATACAGGGAGGAGCTCCTCAGGTGCCCCACCACTGAACAAGGGTGGAGAAAACTTGCAGAAGAGTGGAATCAGAGGTGGAACTTTCCCCACACCGTTGGAGCCATAGATGGGAAGCAACTGGCCTGCAAAGCTCCAGCCAAGTCAGGGTCCACTTATTACAACTACAAGGGCTTCTTCAGTATCATCCTCTTTGCCAATGGTTGATGCTAACTACAAGTTCATCTACATCGATGCTTCAGGCAATGGGTCAGCTTCAGATGGCCAGGTATACAACGCCAGTGACCTCAAGGATGGGCTGGAATGCAACCTCATCATCGGTTTTCCAGGTCCAGACCCCCTACCCAATGACACACAAGATGTGCCCTACTTCATCGTTGGTAATGATGCATTCTCCCTCAGAACCTACCTCATGAAGCCATACAGTTCAAGATACCTCACCCATGAAAAGAGGATCTTCAACTACAGGCTGTCCAGGGCAAGACGGATAGTGCAGAACGCCTTTGGCATCCTGGCCAACAGGTTCCAGATACTTCTCACCACCATGCAACATCACCCACACACTGTGAGGAGCATTGTGGTAGCTTGCTGCATCCTGCACAATCTCATGCACACGCACTACCCAGTGTTGCAAAACAGACTTGTCGACCATCAACAAGGGAATGGGGACATGGAGCCTGGTCAGTGGAAGCAAGGACTTAACCTGATAGACACTGTGGATGTACAAGGCCCCAACAGAGCAAGACAGGATGATAGATGATTGATGGATGCTTCCTTGAGCCTGTTGCATAACACTGATGACATTGTGCCATGGATGTTGAGTGGTCCTACATTGAATAGGGCATTAATAAAGAGCTTTGTTTATTTTAAAATGTGTTGATCAATGAATAAATTGTTGTTGATAATAAAGGTTCAGATGTGTAGCAGCTGGGATGGTGGACCATACAGTCCCACTATGCTTGCACTGGAGGTTTATCTATTCCACAACTATCCTTATCTATCGCACAAGCATGCAAAGTTTTCCCCAACACTTTATTAAGAAAAAAAATGAACCAAGTAAACTAAGTGTCTTAAGCAAAGATAACCTTTATTAACTTTCTCAGGTAAACTTTATGACTTTATTAAATAAACAAAATGAACCAAGTAAACTGTATTAAGTGTGTTAAGCAAAGATAACCTTTATTAACTTTCGTAGGTAAACTTTATGACTTTATTAAATTTGCAAAATGAACCAAGTGAACTGTATTAAGTGTCTTAAGCAAAGATAAACTTTCTTAGGTAAACTTTATGACTATATTAAATAAGCAAAATTAACCAAGTAAAGTGTCGAAAGCAAAGATAAACTTAACAAGTATCCAACTCAGTCTCTGACACTGTTCTCAGTCACCCTGAGTCATGTCCATGGTCTCAGCTGTAAGGAAGGCAGGGACTGTGGAGGTGGCCGTGGCTTGAGTGCTGGTCTGAGGCAGCATTGGGGTGCTTGGCACCGAAAGTACAACAGGTCGTGGTGTGTTCAGGAAGCTCTCCGAGAGCTGACTCAGTCCTGTGAGGTTGAGAGGCTCTTCATGAAGGACTTGAGATGTCAGGCCCAATACTGATGACAGATTGTCCATTGACGGGCTTGGCTGTAGGGTGGAGGAAGAAAGAGTGTAATGGGGCTGTCTGGTCTGCAGCTGGGTGAGGACTCGCGTCTGTGGCATCTGATGAACCTGGGCCTGGACTGCTTCTGCTTCTGTTGTGGGAAGTCCTGGTAGTCGTAGCCTTGGTATGTGAGGGGCTGTTGAAAGCCATGGAAGGGCTGTGACATCGCCTGGGGTGGAGGAGCAGACCTGGACTGGGTAGGAGCAGCTTCAGCTGGGCCTTGAGGGTTGTGCAGAAGTGCTGTGATCTTCTGCTTCATAACCTGGTACTGGGCCTCAGGCAGGTCCCTGAGGGTCTGGCTCACATAGGTGATGAAGGTGTTCCAGCTCGAGGATGCTCTGTCCAAGTGGACCAGCTGAAAGAGACGTTATGTGCTGCTCTTCATTGTGTCCCTGATCTCCAACAGCACACTGTGGTCCTGGCCCTCCACTTTGCCTCTCTGCCTGAATCCTGTGGAGCTGGGGGTAGGGGTGGGTTGGTCTCTGGTGGCTGCTGCTTCTTCCTCCATTTGTGACAGGGGATCCTCCAAGTCTGCCGGCATGGGGAGTGCAGCTGTCGGGGGGTTTCTGCCATGGGGCCCTCTGAAGACACCTGCCTGGACAGGCTAGCTGGCTAATGGCTGGAAGAGGAGTGGCTGTCTGTGGGTTGCCTGAGGGAGGGGGGTGTCAGAGGGGCTGCTCCTCGGTGGTGGATCTCACCCTCCAAGAAACTGCACTTGGCCATGACATACATCTCCAGGTCAGTGAGCTTGACAGTGGCCTGTCCGGATTTCTTGAGGTGTAGCTTGCCATACCAGGTGTGCATGTGCTTCCACCATCTAAGGAGTACTTCTGCAGTGTACCCCAGGCTCTCTGCCTTGTATCTCCAATCTGCCTGCTTCTTCTTGGTGTCCCGATACAGTCTGTGGCTCTTTCTCCAGAGGGACTCATTCTCCCTCAGCCATTCCAGCACCTCATCCTCATGCTCCTCGGAAATGATGTACTGTTTCCTCTCTCCCTTCTCCTTCCCTTTCCTCTTCCTCCGTCTGGCAGGGGCTTCAGCAGGGCCTTCAGCATCAGGGCCTTCTGGAGATTGTTCGGGGCCTTCAGGGGCTTGAGCAGCAGGGCCTTCAGGGGCTTGAGCAGCAGGGCCTTCAGGGGCTTGAGCAGCAGGGCCTTCAGCAGCAGTGCTTTGAGGGCCTTGTGACTGGTCCATCACAGCAGCAGGAGCAGCAGCAGCTTCAGAGTCAGTGTCAGGGGGTGGGATTCTGGTTCTGGCCTTCTTCACCTTGCAGGGCTTGAACAAATAGGCACGGGCTTCCTCTTCTTGCCTGACTGACGAACCATGGTGTTCCTTCAAGATGTATGTGGCAGCACGTCTTTCCTCTGTATGCTGACTGTATGCGTGCTGCATCCTTTTATATCCGCGGAGCTGACACAATTCATACTCCCTGCATGCGCAGGGAACGCTTTGCATCCGATATACGTCCGTGCAGCATCCCCTTTGTTTCCTATAGGCATCCGTGATGCATCCGCTTCATCCGCTATGCATCCACCCCTTCCACTATGCGTCCGCTTCAAAATTCTCCCCCGGAACCCCTTCGGAGGTGTCATCTGCTTCCATCCGCTTTCATCCGCTAGGCTTCCGGTAAACATCCATTTAACATCCCCGCTACATACTACCCACGTCCATTCTTTTCCGTTCTTTTCCATTCTGTTTATGCAAATTTTTGCCACTTTTTGGAGCGGATGGCAATGGATGGAGCCACCCCCGAAATTTTGCTCATCCACTGTGTCCTTTATGCATACGTTTTGCATCTGTCGGCTTGTGGGACCGCGCCTTAAGCTGGAGAATTTCCATACTCATTTGAATTAACGGTACTCAACTTTAAATGAATTAATCTAGAATCTACTGAAAAGTCTGAACAAACAGTAACCTTATAGCACAAGGATCAAGTTGTAATTATAAATGTAGAGTATGAAGTGATGCTAATAAAGCAATGGCATTTAAGCTTTTGTGTGCTTCATTACTTCATAAACAATAGTGATTAGCCCTGCAAATTAAGTGTGGACAGAAATGATCACTTCCTTCTGACAACATTGCAGGGACAAATTGAAAATGTTTCCAGTTCCAGATTCTAAAGCACATTCACTTATCTATGAGGTTTCTAAATGCATGGACAAACACCCAGAATTGTTCAGTCAGATGAATATTCAGAGTTAAACCCCACAAACCTGGTGATGGTGCTCAATAGGAAAGTAGAAAGAGACAGGGAAAGAAAACAAGTTTTTATTAGTGAGAAATAGTATTCAATCATCTACAGGAAATTTGTCAGGAGTGTTATTTAATATTTTCCTTCATCCTTTCTTCTGTAAATTAGAATGCAGTGTTTACTCAGTTGGTCAGTACTACTTTTGCATATAACCCAGCCCCCCCCCCCCAACCAGGGACATGGTGGCTCAGTGGCTAAGTCGATCAAAAAGGTCAGCAGTTCAGCGGTTCTAATCCCTAGTGTCATAAAATGGAATGAGCTCCCATTACTTGTCCCAGCTTCTGCCAACCTAGCAGTTCAAAAGCATGTAAAAATGCAAGTAGAAAAATACAGACCACTTTGGTGGGAAGGAAACAGCATTCTGTGAGCCTTCAGTGTTTAGTCATGCCAGCCACATGACCATTGTTAGGGATAACATTGTTCACCCTAACTGGTTTAGGTGAAATAATAACTATGAATCATAGTTAGTGTATGTTAGAGTGTATACAGCTTTAACTGTGAAATAGCAATTAAAGGAGTGGTTAAGAAAACAATATAAAAGTAGCAAGACTACGGCTTGCTCTCTCTCTGGCTTTGATGATCCCTGATTACTGCTTGGAAACAAGACTGCATTGCTCGAACGGGAGAGACAACAAAGGACTGATTTTGTAAGTGAACTGACATAGGATATTCTACATGGACTTTGCTAAATGAATATCCCTGAATGGACTGACTACATGGTAAATGAATATTGGACTGTTATTTGACTATGCCATAAACTTATACTGGAATAAAATATATTCTTGATAGCACAAGCGTATCTGTTATTTTTACTGTATGTTAATAAACATACAAGCTTAGCTCACTCATTTATCTGTGTGCCTATCTGACTAACGCTGCACATTCTGTTTAGCTTGTCTACCTAACCCTGGTTGGGGAACCCAGGCTTAACACTGGTTATGGGCCCAGAGGCTGCAAAGTCAGTTTAACTAGGTTAAACAGATTTATGTATAAAGTGAGAGTTTGTGCTGTTATACGTTACAGTAAACAGACAGCTGTGTTTTATTAATTATATTTTTATATCCATATAAGAAAAACCATGGCACAAGTCAATCTACAAAGTTTGTCCCTTATATCCAAGCTGGATGGAACAAACTATGTATCATGGTCTACAAAATGTAGTCTACTTCTACGAAGAGAAGGTCTGTGGAACATAATTGAAAATCCACCAAACGTAGAAGAATGGGATCCAGAGGATGAGGAAGACAGACTAAAGATAGAAGAATTTAAGCATAAAAATCAACAAGCCATTTGCATAATTGCGTTAACCTTAACTGATCAACAGCTTATTTATATCCACGGAGAGAAAACGGCTTTTGGGTGTTGGCAGAAGCTGAAGAGGATTTATGTCCGAGATAATATTGGTGCTCATATAAATCTAACACGGAAGCTTTTCAGGACGCATCTCCAAACAAATGGTGATATGCTGAGTCATTTAAAAACTATGCAAAGCATTTTCCAAGAATTACA
Organism: Laticauda colubrina; assembly: GCA_015471245.1. Lineage (NCBI taxonomy): Eukaryota > Metazoa > Chordata > Lepidosauria > Squamata > Elapidae > Laticauda > Laticauda colubrina. The sequence goes on from BLBF01000063.1 coordinate 4,708,793, forward strand.
CGAGAAAGAGCTTATATTCTCTGAACAACATCAAGTTTATATAATTCTATCTTCCCTTGATGAAAGTTATGATAACTACGTAACTTCACTTGAAATTTTGCCAAAGGACAATTTAACTTTAACTGATATAACTGGCAGATTGATTGAAGAGGCCAGAAGAAGGCATGAAAGAGATGAATTAAGGAGGGAGCAACCTCAAAAAGAAGATAATGAATCTCCTACTGCATACGCAATTAAAAAGTGTTTTAATTGTGGAGGAAGAGGACATTTGGCAAGATTTTGTAAAAAGGCAAAGCGCCAGAACGCTGGCCAGAATACTAAAAATCATCAAAAGATAAATAAACATTTAGAGTTAGCCATGTATACTAACGGAGCTGTAAAAAATAATTTATGGGTGGTTGACAGTGGAGCATCCCATTGTATAACAAATGATAACAAAAATTTTATTAAAATGTCCCAGAGTACACAGCAGATATCGTTAGCCAATGGCTGGAAACTGAAAGCTAAAGGTGAAGGTATAGCATATTGTTCTTTTATAAAAGAGAATGTAAAAATGTTATATGTACCACAACTTAAGTTTAATTTAATTTCAGTTAGAATTTTGGTTAAACTAGGATATGTAGTTACATTTAGGGGAGATAACTGCACAATTGAAAAAGAAGATAAGAGAATTACTGCATCTTTAAGAGGTGAATTGTATGTGTTGGGTGATGATGGTTTAAAGGTGGCTAACACAATTTATGAAAATAAGAAACCTCATGACGAATGTATTCACTTGTTACATTGAAGGCTAGGGCATTTAAATTTTAAAATGCTTAAGAAAACTGTTGAATTGTCTAAGGGAATAAGTTTGAAATCTTGTAATAAGTATTTGCAATGTAATGCATATAATCAAAGTAAGAGCAGGGTTACACCGGCTAATAGAGTTGATGGATTTACTACTAAAGAGCCTTTAGAAGTAGTATTTGCTGATTTAATAGGTCCGAAAAAACCAAGTGTAGGAAGAGCTCGCCACATACTAAGTATAATGGATCTCTATTCAAGATATGGGTTTTGCTATTTAATGAAGAGCAAAACTGAAACATATCAAAATCTATTTAATTGGTTAAAATTCTCAGAACGAAAAACTAAAAAGAAATTAGTAACTCTCATCACAGATAATGGTACAGAATTTACAAATAATAAATTTAAAAACAAACTTAGAATGTTAGGTATTCAACATAAAATGTCTGCACCATATAGGCCACAACATAATGCCTTTATCGAGAGAAGAGGCCAAACATTACAATCAATGGCACGAACTATGATGTCTGATTCAGGATTACCTGACATTTTATGGGGAGAAGCAATAATGTGTGGTAATCATATATTAAATAATGTTGTTAATTCAACAACAGGTGAATTACCATTCACACTGTGGCATGGTACAAAACCTGATTTAAGTTACATGCACACATTTGGAGCACCAGCATGGGTGCATATCCCTACACAACTTAGATACAAAGGACAGCATAGAGCTAAAAGATTGATTTTTGTAGGTTATACATCTAATCATAGATCCTATAGATTCTGGGAACCAGGTACATCTAGAGTTTACACCAGTGCTAGTGCAAAATTCCTAGAACATGTAGGATGGAATAGATTAGAGCAAGATTTAAATAATGAAGTATTTATTGAACCCTACAAAAGGCAGAAAGATGAGATTAGCTATAAGAAGAGTCCAATTAAAGAAGAAGTCCACGAAGAGCAAATAGGACCAGAACAAGAGGAAATAGTTGATCAGGAAGAGTTACATAATCAAGAACAATTAATAAATGAAAGTCCACCTGTAAGTCCTATAATACCTAGACGTACTACACGTGTAACTAGACCACCTGATAGGTATCAAGCAAGTATAGTTTGCCAAGTAACTAAAGTTCCAACTAGTGTAGATGAACTTAGGATGTATCCTGCTAAGGATCAGGAGAATTGGCAAAAGGCAATGGAAAAAGAGCTAAATTCATTAAAGGTAATGAAAGTGTATGAAGATGCCAAATTACCTCCAGGAGAAAAATCCATTGGGTGCAAATGGATATTTAAAGTAAAAACTGGAAATGATGGGACTGTTACCCATAAAGCTAGGTTAGTAGCTCAAGGATTTAATCAAACTGCATCTGATTACGATGAAGTTTTTGCACCAAGCCTTAAAGCTACATCTTTAAGAGCAGCATTAGTGTGGGCAGCTAAGAAAAACTATATCATTAACCATTTAGATGTAGAAACTGCTTATCTACATGCACCATTGCAGCACACTATATATTTAAGAAAACCAATTGGTATAAAAGAAAATAATGTAAATAGTAATGATTGTTGGAAACTCAAAAAGAGTCTTTACGGGTTGAAACAATCTGGGTTTGAGTGGAACCAATATATTGTGAAAGAGTTAAACAATATAGGTTTTAAATCTGGTTTAGCAGATCTGTGTGTGTTTAAAAGAGAAAATAATGGAACGGTGTCATTATTGTTATTATTTACTGATGATATTGCTTTAATAACTAAAACTAATAATGAAGCTAATGAGATTATATCATTATTAGCCAAAAAGATAAAAATAAAGCATTTAGGTGAAATTAAAAGGTATCTAGGATTGACAATAAATAAAACAAATAATGGTTTTAAGATATCTCAAGAAGATAAAATTTGCCAATTAATTAAAACTTATAAGATGGAACTTTGTAAACTGGCAAAGACTCCAATGAGTCAGGAAGTTTGCCAAACTAATGATCAAAGTCCCAAATTTGATAAGTCCATATATCAATCTTTGATTGGTAGCTTATCATATATAAGCAATTGGTCAAGGCCAGATATTGCTTATAGTGTAAATCAGCTGGCACGTTTTAATTCAGATCCAAAAGAATGTCATTGGAAATCCTTAAAAAGAATATTGAGATATCTTAAGGGAACAATAAACCATGCATTATATATAGAACCAAAGGGTGATTTGAGTCTTAGTGCTTATGCAGATGCAAGTTTTGCAACTGATATAAACACTAGAAAATCAACATCTGGGATGGCTATATTATTTGGTAAGACACTAATAGGATGGAGGTCAATCAGACAACAGCATATTAGCTTATCTACGATGGAAGCTGAATTTTCATGTCTGTCATTATTATGCACTGACTTGATTTTCTACAAACAGTTATTGTTGGACATGGGTATAACTGTAAAAGATTCCATTATGGTGTATGAGGATAACCAAGCAGCTATAAAGTTAGCTACTAATATTGCTGTAAAAACTAGATCAAAACATACTGACCTAAGATATTTGAATGTAAGAGAATCAGTGAAAAATGAATTAATAAAATTGGAATACTGCACGTCAGAAGAAAACATTGCAGACCAATTTACAAAAGCTCAAGGAGCAATTAAGTTTAAAGAAAGTTGCGAAAAATATTTTCTAAAGATGTAAATGATTCATAGTTATTATGTAACCTAAAAGGGGAGAATGTTAGGGATAACATTGTTCACCCTAACTGGTTTAGGTGAAATAATAACTATGTATCATAGTTAGTGTATGTTAGAGTGTATACAGCTTTAACTGTGAAATAGCAGTTAAAGGAGTGGTTAAGAAAACCATATAAAAGTAGCAAGACTACGGCTTGCTCTCATTCTCTCTCTGGCTTTGATGATCCCTGATTACTGCTTGGAATCAAGACTGCATTGCTCGAACGGGAGAGACAACAAAGGACTGATTTTGTAAGCGAACTGACATAGGATATTCTACATGGACTTTGCTAAATGAATATCCTTGAATGGACTGACTACATGGTAAATGAATATTGGACTGTTATTTGACTATGCCATAAACTTATACTGGAATAAAATATATTCTTGATAGCACAAGCGTATCTGTTATTTTTACTGTATGTTAATAAACATACAAGCTTAGCTCACTCATTTATCTGTGTGCCTATCTGACTAACGCTGCACTTTCTGTTTAGCTTGTCTACCTAACCCTGGTTGGGGAACCCAGGCTTAACAACCATGAAGATGTCTTTGGACAGTTCTGGCTCTTCGGCTTTGTAACGGAGATGAGCACCTCCCCCTAGAGCCAGAAACGACCAGCACATATGAGCGAGGGGAACCTTTACCCCCAATCTAGAACTCTCCAGAAATGTAAAATCCAGATTCTAGAATTTCCATGTGAATTAACTTTTCTGGAGAGATCTGAGTCAAATTGGAGAAGGCTGAGAAGTCTTTTTCAATTTCCATATTTCCCCGAATGTTAGAAACAAGAGGAAAGCATAAAAAGTTACACTCTTCCTGATAAAGTGGTCCCCAACTTTTATGGCTTGGCAGCCTGGCAGGGTGGAGGGAACTGGTCTATGCAAACAGTGGGCAGGTGCATGTCTGTGCATCGCATCAGCCCCCTACTTGTGCAAGTTGAGCTGCATACACACACCTGCCTGCTGCTTATGCGACAGACTACCAAATCAACCTCTTGTATGCCATTTCCTTAATCTTCATATCTTTGCATGTAACCATTTACCAGTAGTTGAAAATTGCAGTGGAAATTTGTTTAAGGTTATGGTTGAAAAGATAATTATATTCTTAAAAATATGTTCTGGTCAGATTATAGCATATTAATTTTGAAAATGCAAATGTAGCGACTTATTTGAAATTCTCCCCTATTCCTATTATAAATCTTAGGATATGCCATATGGCTTGCAGCATAACTCAGGCACCGAAATGCTTTCTGCTGCTGCATGACAGCATTGCCTTTAATTCATCTTGCAAAATAACTTCCAATTCTAAGCAGTGGAAATCACTTTCTTGGAGAAAGTGGCTTATGAGAAATTTTTTTCCTGGACACTGCTCTTTTACTTGGCACATCACTATGATAGGGAAGATGATGCCTAGAGAAGACTGTCAAAGGCATAAAATGAATTTCACAAGTAGTCCTCATTTAGGGATTGTTTCATTAACCAACCATTGGCAGTTGCAATAGTGATGAAAAGGTAACTTTGCAACCAATTGATGAAATATAAAACCCCATTTCAGGTCTTCAAAGGAACTGCTTCACTTAAAGAACCAGGTTGCCATTCCCAGTTGTGGTTGCAAAGCAAAAACTACCACTATAGCTGGAAGAACAGGTCTCAATTCTTTCCAAGCAAGGCAAGATATTCCCTGGGAGCCCTTGAATTATTTGATTCCTTTGCCTTCTTTTTTTAAAAGGAAAGTAAATCACCATCTTTTCCCCCCTGTAAAGGGAGGTGGTGGTAGATTCATTCTTTTCCTCAAGGATTTGCAAAGTGATTTCAACAGACATATTTGGAGGGAAATGGATCTGCAATATTTTGTGTAAGTATGTCTAGGATGCTTCTTGGAAAGAGCTTTGAAAGAGGAAAGATATTTATGGCCTGCCTCACTAGGTTTTTCTTATATACCAGCAAAACCTAGGCTTGACAAATTTCATCAAACTAAGTGTTTTAATCTCTCTATATATATATACTTCATTTTTCAGCTTCAATCACTTTCTTAACTGCAAGAGAGTATGTCATCATCTTATGTTACTTTTAGCAAGCACCGAATACCACACTAGGAACTTATGGCACATAAAAAGAAAATAGAGCATTTTTAGTGGTTGACAGGGGTAGAAATTAAATGGAAATTATCATCAATACAGCTCTGAAGTATAAGAACATATTGTGAATAAAGTTCCCAAAACAGTATCTCCAATGTTCGTCCCAACAATGTCATTATGCATATGTTTGTACACACACATACACGCCGAGCAATTTGTAGCAGAATATTTAGCTTGGTACAATCCTCTGAAAAAAATATTGAAACTGCAATGCCCCCCTCCCCGGGCATTCCTGAAAAATGACATATTGACAAAGTTGGTAAATTAGACATAGGGAATGTCAATCTCATTTTATAGCCACTGGTAAATTTCATTTTAGTGAGGGAGGAAAAAGTAGCAGTGAAGAGCCATATAGTCACAGCTTCCAGATATTATATTTTGGGGGATGAAGCTGGCAGCTTTTCTGAAATGCCTGCGTCAATCTACACTGCAGCTGAGTCATAGGACCTGAAGTTGCTGTTGGATAACATGAACACAAACATGAAAGAAATAACTGGAATGGCATTTAAGGGCCTGTGAATATGAAGCAAATGGAGTATTTGTTTCTACTTATTCAGATGGAGAGAACCACAGGTCTGGCTCTACAGAGACACAAGAATTTCCCTCAGGACTGAAATGAGGTTCTTTCTACCCAGCTACGAAATATTTATGAAACAATCTTAACAAAATTGGGAATTGTCTCATCACAGTCCAAGAAAGGCAAGCAGCCAGTCAGATTGTTTCAGAAGTCCGTTAAAGTAATAAAGTAATAATATTTGATTATTATTAGTAGTAAAGAGATGTCTGTCCCTTTACTGTGGAAATACACAGCCCTGCTTATCAGAAAGAGTTAATAACTGGACCAGATTTTGGCTCAGGTTCAAAGTACCCAAGCTTGTCCAGGATGTAACTGGATGACTGGATGAGTGACTAAACACATTTGTAGGTTGTTTTCTATTAAAAATAAACAACAACTTGAAGTGATTTGTAACAACATTCCTGGTTAAAAGAATTTAGAAAGAACTACCATTAAAACTTTATCATGTAGTCCATGACTTACAACTATGATTGAACCCAAAATAAATGAGTTTTGCTCCATTTTACAACCTTTCTTGTCACCATTGTTAAGTGAATCATTGCAGCTGTTGTTAGCAACATGGTGGTTAAGTGAATCTGGCTCTTCCATTGACTTTGCTCATCAGAAGGTTGCAAAAGGTGGTCACATTACCCGAGGACATTGCAACCATCTACATTCCAGTTGTGAAGCATCTGAATTTTGATTACGTCGCTATGGGGATGCTGCAACAGCCTTAAGTGTGAAAAATGGTCACAAGTCACTTTTTTTCAGTCCATTGTAATGTCAAATAGTCACTAAACAAATTGTTGTACATCAAGGGCTACTTAAACAACATGAAAGAAGCATTAAAACAGCCTTATCGAAAAACTGACTGACTTGGATTTTGCTGCTTCCATCTGCGACTGGATCAAAGACTTTCTAAGGGACCAGCCACAAACAGCGAGGGCTGGATCTGTCACATCCACCTCCCTGAAGTTTAGCACTGGCTCCCCACAGGGCTGTGTGCTCAGTCCCTACCTTTATTCATTGTACACACATGATTGTGTATCGACTGACCCATCCACTGTGATCATTAAGTTCGCAGATGATATCAACATATTGGATCTCATTACAGGTGGAGACAAAACAGCATACAGGAGGTTCAAAAATTATCCTCATGGTGCCTAGAAAATAACCTGCACCTGAAACATCAGCAAGACAAAGGAGATGGTGTTAAACTTCCAGAAGAAGAGAGAGGAACCCACCCCACTTTACATCAAGGGGGGCTGTGTGGGGAGAGTCATCTTCCTTATTGTTAAATTAATATAAACTTATATTAAATTTATATTGTGGCTATTTTGCAGCTTATACAGAATAAGCTGCAAAGGAAAAGCTGGAGCTGGGTCCATAACTGAGGAAAACCTGGAGCTGGGTCCACCTATGCTTACTCAACTAACTTAACAGCAAGACAGCTCTGGAATGGCTTATGAGGGTCTGAGGTGAAGTATTTAAGCATCTCACCTTCAAATAGCTCTGATTAAAAAACAACAACACCTCTCCATATACATTCAGGAGCTCAAATTCATTATGAGGTTCAATTACCAATCTTTACAAAGTCATAAATGAACAATAATATGAATTTTCAGCGCAAAATCTAAGCTGCACACAGAAAACACAATACATTTTTAATCAGGAGCCTTGTTTATTTAGCTAGCTTCAATATTGAATTACACATTATGTTTATAATCATAATCATAATCAAAATTATAAGGAAGGCAACCTGAAGCAATGATACAACCAATGCAGCTTCAAATGAATTAGAAAAGATATTGCTTATAATTTACCTCGATTAAAATGGTATTCTGCCTCTGGTATTCATCTGACTAGCGTCCTGTCAGTGTGTGAGAGAGTTGAGGGCTGTTTGGAAACTAAAACAGTATTTTCTGCATAAGCAAGAAGGAGACAGCAAGAGCTTGGGCGTGGCTTAGCTCTATTGTTCTATAGCAAAGCTGCTTGGTGCTGTGAAACTAAAATTGAAACTCCTCTCCTCTGCTTGTGTTTTGCATTTGAAACAAATTTCTTTTCAGGTGAGGAGGAGAATAGAACTCCTTAGCATCAGAGCATGTTAATGATAATAATATACGAAATATTAATGCTCTGATGGTCATTTCTAAAAATCCTTTTTTAGTGAGCACCTAGAAGCCAAAGGAGCTTCTGTGCCAAATTTCAAGTTTGTAGGCTTTATGATTCTGCAGATCTTGTGATGATGCATGAGTGGTATTTCACTTTTAGATAGATAGATAGATAGATAGATAGATAGATAGATAGATAGATAG